>JAPEVW010000037.1:667740-732740 GCA_027921565.1 Artemia sinica
TGTGTGTGTGTGTGTGTGTGTGTGTGTGTGTGTGTGTGTGTGTGTGTGTGTGTGTGTGTGTGTGTGTGTGTGTGTGTGTGTGTGTGTGTGTGTGTGGTGTGTGTGTGTGTGTGTGTGTGTGTGTGTGTGTGTTGTGTGTGTGTGTGTGTGTGTGTGTGTGTGTGTGTGTGTGTGTGTGTGTGTGTGTGTGTGTGTGTGTGTGTGTGTGTGTGTGTGTGTGTGTGTGTGTGTGTGTGTGTGTGTGTGGTGTGTGTGTGTGTGTGTGTGGTGTGTGTGTGTGTGTGTGTGTGTGTGTGTGTGTGTGTGTGTGTGTGTGTGTGTGTGTGTGGTGTGTGTGTGTGTGTGTGTGTGTGTGTGTGTGTGTGTGTGTGTGTGTGTGTGTGTGTGTGTGTGTGTGTGTGTGTGTGTGTGTGTGTGTGTGTGTGTGTGTGTGTGTGTGTGTGTGTGTGTGTGTGTGTGGTGTGTGTGTGTGTGTGTGTGTGTGTGTGTGTGTGTGTGTGTGTGGTGTGTGGTGTGTGTGTGTGTGGTGTGTGTGTGTGTGTGTGTGTGTGGTGTGTGTGTGTGTGTGTGTGTGTGTGTGTGTGTGTGTGTGTGTGTGTGTGGTGTGTGTGTGTGTGTGTGTGTGTGTGTGTGTGTGTGTGGTGTGTGTGTGTGTGTGTGTGTGTGTGTGTGTGTGTGTGTGTGTGGTGTGTGTGTGTGTGTGTGTGTGTGTGTGTGTGTGTGTGTGTGTGTGTGTGTGTGTGTGTGTGTGTTGTGTGTGTGTGTGTGTGTGTGTGTGTGTGTTGTGTGTGTGTGTGTGTGTGTGTGTGTGTGTGTGTGTGTGTGTGTGTGTGTGTGTGTGTGTGTGTGTGTGTGTGTGGTGTGTGTGTGTGTGTGTGTGTGTGTGTGTGTGTGTGTGTGTGTGTGTGTGTGTGTGTGTGTGTGTGTGTGTGTGTGTGTGGTGTGTGTGTGTGTGTGTGTGTGTGTGTGTGTGTGTGGTGTGTGTGTGTGTGTGTGTGTGTGTGTGTGTGTGTGTGTGTGTGTGTGTGTGTGTGTGTGTGTGTGTGTGTGTGTGTGTGTGGTGTGTGTGTGTGTGTGTGTGTGGTGTGTGTGTGTGTGGTGTGTGTGTGTGTGTGTGTGGTGTGTGTGGTGTGTGTGTGTGTGTGTGTGTGTGTGTGTGTGTGTGTGTGTTGTGTGTGTGTGTGTGTGTGTGTGTGTGTGTGTGTGTGTGTGTGTGTGTGTGGTGTGTGTGTGTGTGTGTGTGTGTGTGTGTGTGTGTGTGGTGTGTGTGTGTGTGTGTGTGTGTGTGTGGTGTGTGTGTGTGTGTGTGTGTGTGTGTGTGTGTGTGTGTGTGTGTGTGTGTGTGTGTGTGTGTGTGTGTGTGTGTGTGTGGTGTGTGTGTGTGTGTGTGTGTGTGTGTGTGTGTGTGTGTGTGTGTGTGTGTGTGTGTGTGTGTGTGTGTGTGTGTGTGTGTGTGTGTGTTGTGTGTGTGTGTGTGTGTGTGTGTGTGTGTGTGTGGTGTGTGTGTGTGTGTGTGTGTGTGTGTGTGTGTGTGTGGTGTGTGTGTGTGTGTGTGTGTGGTGTGTGTGTGTGTGTGTGTGTGTGTGTGGTGTGTGTGTGTGTGTGTGTGTGTGTGTGTGTGTGTGTGTGTTGTGTGTGTGTGTGTGTGTGTGTGTGTGTGGTGTGTGTGTGTGTGTGTGTGTGTGTGTGTGTGTGTGTGTGTGTGGTGTGTGTGTGTGTGTGTGTGTGTGTGTGTGTGTGGTGTGTGTGTGTGTGTGTGTGTGTGTGTGTGTGTGTGTGTGTGTGTGTGTGTGTGTGTGTGTGTGTGTGTGTGTGTGTGTGGTGTGTGTGTGTGTGTGTGGTGTGTGTGTGTGTGTGTGTGTGTGTGTGTGTGTGTGTGTGTGTGTGTGTGTGTGTGTGTGTGTGGTGTGTGTGTGTGTGTGTGTGTGTGTGTGTGTGTGTGTGTGTGTGTGTGTGTGTGTGTGTGTGTGTGTGTGTGTGTGTGTGTGTGTGTGTGTGTGTGTGTGTGTGTGTGTGTGTGTGTGTGTGGTGTGTGTGTGTGTGTGTGTGGGTGTGTGTGTGTGTGTGTGTGTGTGTGTGTGTGTGTGTGTGGTGTGTGTGTGTGTGTGTGTGTGTGTGTGTGTGTGTGTGTGTGTGTGTGTGTGTGTGTGTGTGTGTGTGTGTGTGTGTGTGTGTGTGTGTGTGTGTATATGTATATATCAATAAAACCTTGAAAATTTACGACATCTGGAATTATTTTTCATTTACAAATTCAAGTTCACAACAAGTGCTAGATATCCCATTTCGATTTGAATACAAAAATTAAACTTTCTTGTTTCTCATGCGTTGGTTTTGTGTTTTCAGTAAAGCTCTAGAAACCACCAACTATGAAAACATAGTCCTAAGAACACATGGAAATATCACCAGTTGCCATGTTTGTTCTAGTTTTACAGGTAGATGTTACATAGGTTGCAAAGGAATAATTTTGTTCGTTTTTAGTTTTAAGTTCGCTCTTTAATTCTCCTGATTCTTCTCTGTCCACCCAAACCAACTACCAAAAAAAGTGAAGAGGGCACGAGAGAAATCATCAACAATAAAACCCCGGGAACAAATTCTAGCAGGGTACAAGCGGCTTTCTCATTTAAGAGGATATTTTTACGGTGAAACCCTGGAGTTTCGGGGGATCCTGCAGCCAAATATAAAAAGAAAAATCTTTCAGTTTTGCAAATATATTAATTAAGTGGTAAGGAAAGACGAGTAATTTAGATTTGTTTCTTTTCCTTTTGAGTTTTTGGAAGGGGAGAAATTATTATTTTTTAGATCTGATATTGTGATTTGTACTTTGAAATACGGTTTTGTATAGGCTATTTGGCTCACAATAAAACTTATTATAACCTTTCAAAAGTATGATAATTTAGTAAACAATCTTGGCCTGCCATCACAAAAAGCAAGAGAGAAGAAAAGCGAAAATGGGGTTTTATAAAAATAAAGAAAATACTCAATGCAACAAAACGGATATTTCGAGAAGACAACTGCTTTGCTTCTTCAGCAATATTAAAGAAAGTCTAGAAAAAAAAAAAATCAAGTTCACATTTTCTGAGCGAACAATTTATGCCAGAATAAAAGACCCTAAAAAGACCATAACAAAGAATGTGGCGATCAAAATGAAATAATAACCCAATTTGGAAGAATTAAAAAGCTAACAACGGGAAAGAAACTAACAGGTACAGTAAAAAAATGAACGAATAAAATACAATAAGCCCAAACAACAAACGGTCAGTCATTCACCCAAAATCTAACGACTGAAAATGTTCTAATTTAGAAGTTAGACAAACGACAAGTTGTTTGTTTATGTCTTTTTATTATTTTTTTCTGGTCTAAATCCTTCGCATTTTCCCTCAAGACATGTGAATTTGATCTTAGACTTTCTCTAATATTGTAAACTATTCGAAATATTCGATTTGTTGCATTCAGAATTTTTTGTTGGCCTTATAAAACCCCGTTCTTACTTTTCCTCACTGTTGTTCTTCGAAACTTGTCGAAAATTCTTCAAAACGGCTTTTGGAAATATTACTCCTCCACTAATTCAATTTCAGAGCAACTGTAAGATATGCCCTTTCATTTTGGTCACAACGATGAGTAACAATCGTTGGGATTCAAATAAATCAATAGGCTGGAAGCGGGTCTCTAGGTAAGTCATATTTTTCCTTGAATATTGAGCCAAGTCATCAAAAGGCTTTTAGTAGCCAACTCACTCCATAGCTGAGAAATTATTTCAGACATAAATTACCCTTAAGCTTGTCAAAATGTAACACACCAGCAACAATCGATACTAGTTGATGGACGAGACATGTCACAGCGTCTCCAGTAATAAATGGCATTTGATTTAGGTTATGGAAGTTCCATTCTGATAGATGATCAAAAGCTGTAAGTGTCACATGGATTAGATTCGCCCACTGGTTCCAATCAATCAAATATTCTTTCGATTTTAGATCGGCAACTTTCATTTGCTGTAAATTCACACACTGACCATGATTTATTATAACTGACAACCGGGCAGTGAGTCGCAGAAAAGGGTAGTTTTTATTCAAGCAGTTTGATGAATTACCCTGAAAATATTTCCTCAACTTTGCATTGTACAAATCTTTAGGTAAATAAGCTCCTAAGCCCATCGATTAATGACAAATTAAAAAAGCAAAAGGTTCGTATATTGATATTTTTTAATAAGTGGTAGTAGCATTTCGTATGACCTGAATATTTTGGCCTTGTTTTTGAGAGCTTGACAGTTTTTCATCAAGCTTGAGTGTATACCCAACCCCTCTAAACTCAACAAACTTGTTTTTTTTTGTCTGTTAGCCACTCATGACCATAAAGGCTTGACTCATGACCGTAAAGGCTGTTGATGTTTTGATTTCAAGGTTCAAATGTAACGATTTTTCTTGTGTGTCCCCCCTCCTCTCTCTCTCTTCCTAAAAAAACTTTCAGACCCAGTAGACTGGACCAAAGAGACCAGAAGAAAGATAATACATTTTGGAAGAAACTACTACTACTACTAACAACTCACCGCAGCACAAAGCCGCTGAGGCCAGCACGGCTACGCACGCTGTCAGTCTTCATCTGCACAACGTACCCTAACCACCTCAACCTTTCTTTCATGATAGCCCTTGAGAGCGGTATTGAACCACATTTTTCGTATAGCCTATTGTTTGAAATACGGTCAGTCAGCCGGGTACCCAGAACAATCCTTAAGCAATTTCTCTGGAAAACTTCTAGCAAATCTTCATCCACTTTTCGGAGTGTCCATGCTTCAGAGCCATATTTGACCACTGTCATCCCTGTACCTTCTAATATTCTAATCTTGGTTTGCAGACTTATCTTCCTATTCTTCCAAACTTTTTTTAACTGTGGAAAAACACCCTGAGCCTTGGCTATTCTACTTTTAATATCTTCACTGATCCCACCATCTTTACTAATAATACTACCAAGGTAAGTGAAGCTGCCCACCTGATCAATCTTTTCATTACCAAACGTCACCTTTTCATCTTCACTTATTCCTAGCCTTAGTGACTTAGTCTTTCTAACATTAATTTTGAAACCAATTCTAGCACCCTGAACTCGCAAAACCTCTAAGACTTCATTCATTTTGCTCACACTTTCATCTAGAATGCTTAAATCATCAGCATAATCCAAGTCCAGGAGACTTTTTCCTCCCCATTTGATTCCGTAGTCTCCCATTGCCTTTCCTGTGCTCCTTAAAACAAAGTCCATCAAAATAATCCATACAAAGGGGGATAGACAACAGTCCTGCTTAACTCCTGATTTAATACAAAACCAGCTGCTAACCTCATTTTCTACCTTAACCGCAGCAGTGTTATTCTCGTACATAGCACTAATCACTTTAATGTATTTGTCCAGTACAAGGATAAAACCTGTACTAAAGCTCTTCTATCAACAGAATCGAGCACTTGCTCATAATCTATAAAACTGAGGACAAAAGGTATTTGAAAACTCAGGCACTTCTCAATTATTAGCCTAAGAGTGAAAATTTGGTCGACACATCCTCTACCTTTTCTAAAACCGCACTGTTCTTCTCTTAAAACTTTGTCTACGGCATCTCTCAGTCTAAAAAGTATCATATTACTAAGTAATTTACTACCTACAGAGCCCAGACTAATGTCTCGATAATTACCACACTCACTTTTATCACCTTTATTATAAAGTGGCTTAATTAAGGTTTTCCTAAATTCCGTGGGTACTTCCCCTTTTTCAAAAATCATATTCATAATCTTCAGTAACTTATTTCTAACCTCAGATCCACCATATTTAAGAAACTCATTTACCACCCTATCAGCACCTGGAGCCTTATTATTTTTTAATCCTTTTAGTACTGTTGCTAATTCCTCTTCACAAAACAAATATTCCTTCACATAAAAGGTATCACAAAATTTTTCATTTTCCTCTATATCTTTTCCTGCAACTCTATCTCGGTTAAGCAAATTCTCAAAATGTTCAGCCCATCCCTCTAGTTTTTTCCTTATCGCTAATTGCGGCCCCATTCCTATCTTTAACTGGGCCAAGTCTGGATTGACTACTCCCTCTCAATTTGTTAAAATGCCAGTACAATATTTCACTATTTTACCGTCTAGCTGCATCTTCCAGATCCTCGGCAATTTTATCCATGGCCTCCACTTCACACCTTCTTAGTTCATATTTTAATGCTTTCTCCACTTTCTTTACATTCCTTTTGTTTTCATATGATCTATCACTCAGATAATTCTTGTACAAGTCCTTTCTTCTTTCTATTAAACATAAAGCTTTTTCACTAATATTCTTAGCTGCAGTTGTAGCTTTCTTCCCTAATACACCTTCAGCAACTTCACAATTTATTTTTCTAAAATTATTCCAACCATCTTTCACATTATCAAATTTTAAACTCTCAAGTTTATGTTCCTGGAAAGTTTCTCTCAAATTCTCATCCTGGAGTCTACCAAGATCATAACTTCCCGGGAGGTAGTTACCCTTCCGATATTTCAGCTTTAAATTAACCCTTGACACTACTAGATTGTGGTCTTTACTTTTAACATCAATAACGGGACTCCTATATACCCTAGTATCTTGTATTGATCCGGCCAGTCTTCGGTTTACTATAACATAATCAATAAGGTTTGCTGTCTTACCATCACGTGAATACCATGTTAACTTATGAGCCATTTTATGACCAAACACCGTATTGGTTTTAACTAGATTGTTATACCTACAAAATTGCAAAAGTCTGTATCCATTACTTTTTTCTTTTCCTACACCAAATTTACCTAGGCTAGGATACAATCTATCCCTATTTCTACCCACCTGGGCGTTAAAATCTCCCAGTAACAACATCATATTTCTACCTGGGACCCTGTCTATTTGCTCCTGTAACTGTAAGTAAAATTCATCTGAGTCACTAGTATCTCCGTCAGTCGGTTCTACAGGGGCGCGTGAAGAATTAGGTTTTTTTTTCCGTTGACTTGCTTTGATATTTCAGGCCATCAGTTAAAATTCCGAGACCAAAATAGCCTTAACTAATACTAATGAAAGATAAAGAAGCAACTCTGATTGCATTGATCCATGACATCCTATGTTTTAATTTATTATACATACTTTTTTAACTCTACAAGAAGAACTCCTATTAATAAATGACCTTGGATTCCATTTATTATGGCCACCAAACAGTCACAAACATCAACAGATTTTTCTAACAAAATTTTGACTGAATATCAAAACTTAAAATACAATCAAACGAAAATTTTTTTACAAATATTCCTAACATTTGATTAATTTTATTTCCCATTAAAAGACATGGGTGTTTTGTGGAGCCTTATATATATATATATATAATATAGATATATATATATATATATATATATATATAATATATATATATATATATAATATATATATATATATATATATATATAGATATATATATATATATATATATATATATATATATATATATATATATATATATATATAATATATATATATAGATATATATATATAATATATCTAATATATATATATATATATATATATATATATCTATAATATATATATATATATAATATATATATATATATATATATATATATATATATATAAACAGAAAAAAGGAAAACGTACAAAGCAAAAAAAAAAAAAAAAAAATCCAGAAAAGCATCCCAAAATTAGTTTTCTGCTAAACTCTTACTGAACTGTCCTAATATTTCCTTTGCAGCGGTTTAGGGGTCGAGTATATAATAATGGTCACTCTTAACTATCTGACCACTTATAATGGCCACCATGATGGGTACCTTATAACTCTGTTATGCCCATATTGCCCAGGCCACATTATGGTTAAACTTGTCGACAAAATCAAAATTACGCAAAACTACAGTGCCAATTATAGGCGTCGTTCTTAATTTCTCGAGTTGAACATTCTTCAACTTTCAAGCATAAAATTCTTGATTGACCAATCAGAGTCGACATTTAAGGCATAAATTTTTGAAACGAGAAAAAATGGAAGCTTGGAACAACAATTTTTCAATCTCAAACAGAAATCTGATAAAAGTTAAGAAGAGGCAGTATTAATAGAGAACTGTTGGAAGCAAAGTTAGTGTCGGTGCAAGCCGTTTAATACAAATTGGTGTTGGTGCAAGTGGTAGTAAATGCGGTGCAACCATCACTGAAAGCAGTTGGGGTTGAATTTTTCTAACCCAGTCATTTATTGTTAACTATGGGAATGAATAAAAACTATGTCAATTCTAGCATAGAATAAAACTATATCAACTGAAGACAAACAGAAATTAATTTTAAAAACATTTTCGAACTGAAGTAGTCAAAGAAAACTAAAGAGATATTTCGAAACCTAGGACAAGCATAAATAAATTCATATAATAGTGCAACTTTAATACAAACAGAATTACTACCAATAAATAAATGAAGCGTAAAACGAAGAGAAATTAAAATAATTAACAGCATAAAACGTCAAGATGACAGATACTGCTGTAGATAAAAAAAAGATCCTAAAATGAAAAGAAATTAAAATGCACCAAGGCAAACTGATGCTGAACAAAAATCACCACAAACAGGAATATGGCCACCGCCCCTTATTCTTCTAAAGGCCAGAGCGTCATTTGGCTTTATTGAAAACAAGATATACTTTTGGAAATATAACTACAGTAATATTATCTCCATTGATTCTGAAAGGCCTGTAGGGAATTAACATTGGGTTTCTGGAAGGCCCATAGGGAATTAGCATTGAGTTTTTGGAAGGCCCACAGGGGGTGTACAGGTAAAGCTCCTAGCCCCTTGCACCTGTTCCCGGCTGGCAATATTCCCATCCTTGGCAAGATTCCCACCTTGGCAAGATTCCCACCTTGGCAAGATTCCCACCTTGGCAAGATTCCCGCCCTGGCAAGATTCCGAGCACATGCCCTATTTCTAGGTGAAATTCCCAGATATTTCAATTACTTGGAATGTGGTCGGGATAATACACAAGTTCAATTAACAGGGGGAACTCTTAACCCCTCGCACCTGCACAACGCAGTCACCTGTTTTATTGAAGAGAACACACTTGGCAAGACTCCATGACACACCCCTCTGGACTCCAATGACGTCATACGACTTACCCCGTTTCAAACTGTCAGGTCTAATATGCTTGACGCAATTTCATGGAACCCTGCGTCAGGAACCATGGGGAAATCTTCGCTTGTAATGTAAAGAGAGCACACACCTTACGTAATTATTGTGCATCACTGTCATATAATACTTTTTTTCACCCGAAACCCCAAAAGCGCTTTTTTAATTAACTTAATGGCGGCACACACTTTATGTAAAATCGGCGCATCTTACGCATGAACGGCGCATCCATCACTGCCAGATAATACCATTTTGACATTTTTCGTTCAAAAACCTCAAGACATTTTCTTTTAATAAAGGGAAATGCATGCCTTACTTGTGCTAAAAAATACATCTTAAAAACACAGACATTGGTTATAAATGTTTTATTATTTCAAACAATTTGAAAAGCAATAAAATATGGAAAAGGGCAGTAAAAAAACATGATAAAAATAAAAGGTGAAAAAAGCTCTATCGTCAATATACACAAAAAAAACCCTGCATTATAGAAAATGGGAGGTCCTAGCATACAACCCAGGTGGGGGGGGGAGTTAGGGGTTGATATTAGAGATGGATTTAAAGCGTTTTAAGAGCTTTTAAGGAAATACCATTTTTGATTGAGATAAATTTATGGATATTTCACAATATCCCAACAATAGGTTCCACCCTCCAGCTAGCATTCATTTTGAGAGGGCACCTTGATCATAGATGCAATTTTTAAGCATTATTGTGGCTTATAAAAGGATAAAATATAAACAATGACATGCGTAATTTAAGGAAAGATGAGGGAAGAGGAGTCCAGGGAAGGGGGAGCGTCTGTGGGGGAGGGGGCCTGTTTTTTCTCTCACCAGCTCAGAACTGCCTTTTTTATCTAGTCATTTATGTTTATAATTTTTCTTCGTTGCGCAAAGCGGTAATTTTCTAGTGTTTCATTTTTAAATGTTTTTTTTTAATTTTTTGTTAGCCCGCAGAGGCCCTTTTATGGATATTTCTTATCCCAACAATAGGTTCCTTCTTCCACATAGCATTCATTTTGAGAGGGCACCTTGATCATAGATGCAATTTTTAGGCATTATTGTGGCTTATAAAAGGATAAAATATAAACAATAACATGTTTAATTTTTGGAAAGATGAGGGGAGAGGACTCCATGGGAGGGGGAGCGTCTTTGGGGGAGGGGAGGGGGCCTATTTTTTCCCTCGTCAGGTCAGAACTGCCTTTTTTTGTATCTAGTCATTTATGTTTATTTATATTTTTTTTTCGTTGCGCAAAGTGGTAATTTTCATGTGTTTAATTTTTAAATAATTTCTTTTTTTGTTAGTCCGCAGACGCCCTCCCTCCATTAGGGTACCGGCCAGCTCGCTGTTCCGACCTCCTCCATCCCAATCTATTCAAAGCCTCCCTTTTTACACCCTCGCAGGAAGTTTTTATTTCCTTTAAATCTTTCTTTAAGACACCCTCCCACCCCAACCGCGGACGACCTGCTTTCTGCTTAGCTCTAGACGGTTGGCCGAAAAGGACAATCTTCGGCAATATGGCATCCTTCATCCACAAAGTATGCCCCAGCCATCTCAACCTTTCTCTCATTATAGCCCTAGATAGCGGGATTGAACCACCCTTTCGTAAAGCCTACTGTTTGAAATACGGTCAATCAGCCGGGTACCCAGAACAATCCATGCCAATTTGCCAATTTGTAGGCATTTTCTCTGCAAAACATCTAGTAAATCTTCATTCGCTTATCGAAGCGCCAATGTTTCAGAGCCATAGTTGACCACTGTCATCACTATAGCTTCCAAAATTCTAATCTTGGTTTGCAGACTTATCTTCCTGGTCTGCCCTATGCCTTCCAAGGCACATTTATCTTCAAGCGGCAATGAAGGAGAGTTACTATTTAGAAAAGACGGTAATTCATTAATTTAAAAAGCATTAAAGAGTAGATAATAAACAATACACCCAAGTAAAACAAACATAAAATTAATTTGGCAGTCCTGCTCAGCTCCGATTTGTTCCTAAGAATTAAATTTAAAAAAAAACTTTTTCCACAAAATAAGTTTTTCAAAGAAAAGTAATACAAATGAACGTGCATTGTCAGTTCAATATACATATACTGACATTTAGTAATCAAAACGTTAATATTCTTTGATTTATTAAAGTTAGGAAAGTAAAAACATTTATATTTTTTCAGTAAATTGCAAATTATGTTCTGGCCTTGGGAAGGCATAGGGGTTTTGAGCCCAACTTATATTAATTTCTGCTCGTTTTGAGTTTGACTCGGTTATTTATTGTAATTTATGTTCGTTTTGGGTTTTCGTTTATTTATCGATGCTGATTTGTGGTAGTTTCACGCTTGGTAGATTATTTGATTTTATTTTTGCTCATTTTTTGTTTAATGGAGCTCTTTACTTTTCTTTGAAAAACTTATTTTGTGGAAGAAGTTTTATTTAATTGATTTATGTTCATTTTGTATTGACATAGTCTTTTCAGGAAAAAAGAAAATAATACTTTAAATTTTTTCTTTTTTTAAGACTTTATATTTTGGCCTGCTATTTGCATGCTGGAGAAACATTTTCAGCAATTTTTAACAACATACAACCTTTTAAAATCTGGACACAAATAGTAATGTTTAACTTAGTTTCATACCTCCTCTAGTTGACCTGAAATGGAAAACTTGATACCATTCGCAAAAAAATCTGTTTACTTTCTTTGATAGCTTGGATACACTTACGCTATTTTGATTTGGTTAAATTTTAAGAGCGGAAGTAGCCTCGAAAGTTTGAACATTATACCCTCAGTCGTTCTTGGGATACCGCTGGGATGCCTTATTGGGAATTAGAATTAACGCGGTGCATTTTGATTAATCTTAAGGCAACATTTAGTTTATAAACATAATGGGCAAATGGGAGGGTGGGCGTGGGAGGGGGATTAGTTGCCCTCCAATCACTTTCGACTATTAGAAAGAGCATCAGCCCTTTCTATTTTCAGTCGAATGGACCCTTTTCGAAGTTTCTACGACAACTCCTTCGATACGAAGTGCCCTGGTCTAAACAATTACAACAACAACAAAATAATACATTATACCCACATCGATCTTTACTATAAAAATGTCAAGCCTTCCAATCACTTTCGGCTATTAAAATGGCACTAGGCCTTACGATTTCCAATCGAAGGAGCTCTTTTTGAGTTTCTACGACAACGCTTTCTCTAAACACCTTATATGCCCCCAGGGCATAAATTACAACCCTTACCCTAAGGCCTGTTAGGGTGGCTGTCATCCTCTAAGACCTACTTTCCAGAACTTTCAACTACGTTAAACAAAATGGATATCCCAAAATTTTGATTGGATATGTTCGGGAAAATGGTGGGCGTGAGAGGGGCGTTAGTCACTCTCCAATCATTTTCAACTATTAAAAAAGGCACTAGTCCTTTCAATTTCCAGTCAACTGAGCCCTTTTGAAGTTTCTAAGACAACGCTTTCTATAAAAACCTTATATACCCGCAGGGCATAACTTATAACCCTTGCCCTGAGGGCTGGTGGGGGGTCATTTACAAAGACCTAATTTCCAGAACTTTCTACTACGTTGAACAAAATGGCTATCTCAAAATTTCTATTGGATGTGCTCTATCGGAGCAAATCCATTAAGGAAGACAACTCTATCTATAAAAACCTTATATGCCTCCACGTCATAACTTACAACCTTTGCCCTGGGGGCTCTGGGGGTTTGTCATCCTTAAATACATAATTTCCAGAACTTTCAACTACGTTGAACAAAATGGCTATCTCTAAACTTTGATTGAATGTTTTTGGGGAAATTGTGGGCGTGAGAGGTGGTTTAGTTACTCTCCATTCGCTTTCGACTATTAAAAAGAGCAATTTCAATTTCCAATCAAATGAGCCCTTTTTCAAAAGTTTCTACAACAACTTTCTGTATAAACCTTATATACCCCCAAGGCATAACTTACAACTCTTGCACTGAGGGCTCTGAGGGGGTTATCATCCTAAAAGACCTAATTTCCACAACTTTCAATTGCGTTGAACAAAATTGATATCTCAAAATTTTGATCGGATGTGTTTGGAAAAATTGTGGGCTTGAGAGGGGGGTTAGTTGCCCTTCAATTACTTTCAACTATTAAAAAGGGCACTAGCCCTTTCAATTTCCAATTGGATGAGCCGTTTTTGAAGTTTCTACAACAACACTTTTCTATAAAAACCTTATATGCCTCCAGGGCATAACTTACAACCCTTGCCCTGAGGGCTGTGGGGGAAGGGAGAGGTTTTCATCCTTAAGGACCTAATTTCCAAAGCTTTCAACTACGCTGAATAAAATGGCTATCTAAAAATTTTGATTGTAACTCATAACTTATAACTCTTGCCCTGAAGACTCTGTGGGGAATGTCCTGCTCAAAGGTATAATTTCCTGAACTTTAACCTGCGTGGAAAAAAATTTCTATCTCAAAATTTTGATTGGATGCGTTTGGGGAAATAGTGGTTTGGAAGGGGTTTTAGTTGCCTTCCAATCACTTTTGACTATTAAAAAGGGCACTAGCCATTTCAATTTCCAATCGAATGGGCCCTTTTTGAAGTTTTTACGACAATGTGCTCTATAAAAATCTTATATACCCCAAGGCATAACTTACAACCCTTGCCCTGAGGGCTATGGGGGGGTTGCCATCCCCAAGGCCCTAATTTCTAAAACTTTCAACTACGTTGAACAAAATGGCTATCTTAAAATTTTGATTGGATGTGTTTGGGGAAAAGGTGGGCGTGAGAGGGGGGTTGGTTGCCCTCCAATGACTTTCAACTATTAAAAAGGGCACTATCCCTTTGAATTTCCAATCGAATGAGCCTTTTTTGAGGTTTCTACGAAAACGCGTTCTATAAAAACCTTAGATGCCCCCAGGGCATAAATTACAACCCTTGCCCTGAGGGCTGTGGGGGAGTGTCCTCCTCAAAAGCATAATTTCTATCTGGAAATCAACTACCCTGAACAAAATGGCAATCTCAAAAACCTCTATTGGACGTGTTTCGGGAAATGGTGGGCGTGGAAGGGGTGTTAGTTGCCTTCGAATCACTTTTGACTATTAAAAAGGGCACAAAACACTTCAATTTCCAATCGAATGAGCCGTTTTTGAAGTTTCTACGACAATTTCTTCGATACGAAGTGCCCTGGTCTAAAGGAAAAGAATAATAAATAATACATTTTGCCAACATCTTTCTTATATGCCCCCACGGCATAAATTAAATCCCATGCCCTGAGGGTTTTGGGGGAGTGTCTTCCTCAAAAACTTTTTTCTGTCTGGAAATCAACTACGCTGAACAAAATGGCTATCTCAAAATTTTGATTGGATGTGATTGGGGAAATCGTGGGCCTGGAATGGGTGTTAGTTGCCTTCCAATCACTTTCGACTATTAAAAAGGGCACAAAACACTTCAATTTCCAATCGAATGAGCCCTTTTCGAAGTTTCTACGACAACTCCTTCGATACGAACTGCCCTGGTATGGAAAAAAAATAGTACATTGTACCAACATCGTTCTTTACTTAGGCAGCGCGATTGCGCTGCCTATGATATTTAGATGTATCCATGTTAGTAGTAATCCCAAAACAGGTTCTGCAGCATGCCCTTCCCGGATTTCAAACGCATTATCTCACTTTTCCCATGGGATTTCAAACGCATACCATCTGACGTCACTGCGTCCCTGTTTCTATGCAAATTCCCGGCTGGCAAGATTCCCAGATGGTATGACACAATATACTTACTTGAAATGTGGTCGGGATAATATGGGAGAGCTCCTAGCTCCTCGCACCTGTACAATGTGGTCAGCAATTGGAGTCCTCTGACGTCACAGCAGCTATAGGGAAAATAGCATAGGATTTTAAAGTCATCCATAGGGAAAATAGCATAGGATTTTAAAATCATTCCTAGGTAATTAACATGTGGATTTTAAAGTCATCCCTATCCCTTTTCCCATAGGATTCAAGCGCATGCCCTCTGACGTCCCACGACACACCCTCGCACCTGTACAATGCGGTCAGCTGTTTCTACCGGAGCCATGTTTCTAGGCAAGGTTTCCTCCCTTGGCATGATTCCCATCCTTGGCAAGATATGGCGTGTCCAGACAAGATTTAGCATGTCCTTTTCGGTTAGGTCAGGTGAATCTCTATGACAATCCTCTGACGTCACGGTGAACGACGCCGTTTGAAGCGCAAGTTATACAACGTGACACACCATCGCCTTTAAAGGGTCATATAAGTGGACCAATCAACCCCTCGAGCCGTCACACCTACGCAATGTGGTTACCGGTTCTATTAAAGGGAACACAGTTGCCAAGAATCCGTGACGCACCCCTCTGGACTACAATGACGTCATACGACCTGCTCCGTTTCAAACGGACAGGACTAATATGCTTGGTGCAACTTTATGTCACCATGTGTCAGGATCCCATGCGGTAATCCCCGCTGGTAATGTAACGACAGCTCACACCTTACGTAGCTATTATACAACGATGTCACGTAATATTTTTTTTTTCGCCCGAAACTCCCAAAGCGTTTTTTTTTCATTCACTTAATGGAGGCACACACTTTATGTAAGGTCAGCACATCTCACGCATGGACGGCACATCACTTACTGCCAGATAATACCATTTTGATATTTTTCGCCAAAAGCCTCAAAACATTTTCTTTTTCGGCGTTTCATGTTTTGCTCGAAACACCTGTCATATTTTTCTTTTTCTAGAGTTCTTGACACCGCCAGGACTCGAAAGGCCATTCCCTTCCAATGGTACAGCGCCCAAAGCAAGTCGTCCATGGAACCATTTCCAGTATTTTTTATCTGGAACCATATTCTAAAATACCCTGTTGCATGACAGCTAAGATTCCCCAGTTTTTGGCAATCAATAGAATCATGCGTTACTCTCCCAATTTGATACACTACAGGGTATATTTTCTCTCAAGATATTATTAACGATAAAACGAGTATGTATCGTTTCTTTATTTGGGATGTTAGGTTTCACACTATCGTAACAATACGCCCCCCCTCTAGCATACAATACCGGAGGAGTAAGGTTGATATTAGATGCAAATTTAAGACATATTAAGATTTTTTAAGGAAAATATTCATTTCTTTGAGTACCTGTTAGATTTTCACCTCTTCCATGGGAGAAATTCATTAATGTCTCCACCCTAACTTTTAAGCTGTAGTTGATCCCCCAATGACATTGCATGACTCCCCTCCCCCCTTCAACTCTGACAAGACATCATCTCCAACAAGACATTTTTCAGGCATTTCTTATTAAAAATTGTGTCTTTAAATCCCGTGATTCAAGTTTTTTGCAACCCAAGCCAATCATGATGCCTAACAAAATACTCCACACTGCCATGACATTTCACCCTTGTGACACCTGCCCCCCTACCCACCATACCCCCTGGATGACCTGGAATTAGTGATAGATTTAAACCTTATTAACAGATTTCTTTGAATGACTTTTAACGAAATGCACCGTTTCATTGAGTATTGTTAGATTTAACTCTCCCTCTAGCAAAAAATTCATTTAACACCTCCCACCTTATCTTTAAGCTATAGAGTATACTAGTCATTGACACCGCCATGGCATCACGCCCATCCATCACCATATGGCACCAGACACCCCCCCCCCCCTTGGGCGGGCTAATAGTAGTGGTATATTTAAACCATATTAAGAGGTATTATTGAAAGACTTTTAACAAAAATATCCATTTCTTTGAGTTAAACTTATGGATATTTATAAATATCCTAACAGTAGATTCCACCCTACACCTAGCATTCATTTTCAGAGGGTGCCTTGATAATATATGCAATTTTTAAGCATTATTGTGGCTTATAAAAGGATAAAATATAAACAATATCAAGCGTAATTTAAGGAAAGATGAGGGAAGAGGACTCCAGGGGAGGGGGACTGTCAGTGGGAGGAATTTGGTCTGTGTCTGCTCATTCCGAGGACGGAATCCAGACTTCGGTTAGGCTATAAAGGAGACTAAAAAATGGTCTGGCTCGAGATAATTTAAAAGAAGTAATAACAGGGAAATTTTTTAAATTGGGATTATTAACAGAAGGCGAATCCAACAAAGTTTGAACAAATTGTGCTCTAACCTCAGGAATCTCTCCACTATCCACACGAGAGTCATGAAATGCCCCCTCTGTGTTCACAATAATTACACTATAGGGTATTTTCGAAGGGGCTATCGAAAATTTCAATCCTTTCGACAGAACCTGATTTTGCTCTGTTGTAAGGGGCGTGGAGCTGAGATTTATCACAGCAGGACTAGGATACGCATTTGGGACAAAAGGTGGATTATTAGAGAGTTTTTCCAACTTTAAACGGTGTAATTTCTCAGAAAGGCTTTGCCTAGAAATCCTAAAACCATGCTGAAAAGAATTTTCAGCAATAGCCTTAATTTGATGAAAATCAGCATAAGAAAGCGTACATAATATTTCTCGCTCTAGCCTGAAAATATCCTGATTTAACCGGTAGCACTTGCTTTTGCAGTCGCTAATAACATGATTTAAAATACCAAACCCTATACGTTCTATAACTTGGCGTTTGTTACGTGTGTTTAAGTGAAGTGAAAGTCACATTGACTTGGGTAAAATATGGTTCATTTTACAATTATGAAGAAAATACTGTTGATTAATCAAATTAACTTTTTTTTCTCAAAAGAGATATGAATGTAGTAACAACATTGGTAGAATGCTCCCCATACGCATGACGAAGATAATTTCTTTAACCACATTGGCCTGACATCACATAAAGAAAGAAAAACGAGCAAAAATGGGGTTTTTATAGGCCAAATGAAAATACTGAAAAAACAAAGCGAATATTTCGAGAGGCCAAACGTCTCTCTTCTTCAGCGCGAAACGAAATAATGTATCCAAGGAAAGTGCCGAAGAAAAAAAAAACAAAAAAAACAAACGCGGAAAATCAATGTGAAAAGAACCAAAAAAACAAAGAAAAAAACCAAAAACTTAAAAGATGAATAAAGTTCAATAAAAGCCAAAAATTAAAAGAATTAAAACCAAATACCTAACAACCATGAAAGCGAGTTATTTGCCAATATCCGCGATTTCCACAAAATCCAAAAATTTATGAACTGTCATTGACGGATACTAGCGAACAACTAACAAAGAAAAGAAAACAATTCATTCACTCAAAAACAAAACGAACTAGCAATTAAATGAGTTGGAGAGCTATATCATCTGATTTCGGATTTTAATTAATGCATTTCTTGCAGACACCCTTTGAGACCTAAGGGGTTGTTCACGTGTTTGATTAGGTGACTGGTAAAGTGGTTCAAGGTTTATTTCAGGGATTACTAAAGTATCGGCTTCTCTTTTGAGAAAACCAAAATATGACTCGTTTAGTCTGAAATCACCGGAATCTCTGTTTAAAGCTAGACCTAAATGATTAATGATAAAAATGACTTTTATACTCTTTATATTTCTTCTTCTAGTACATATAGGTATTTGTCGAGAATAACTAATGCGGGTAGATCATCTGAATTCACAGTATACTGATCTTGATGTGCTGCAATGTCAGGCTCACATTTTCTAGAGTATAATGTAACTTCACTCTTATCATATCTCTTTGTATAGTCAATGATACTATTTTCTTTCGTTTTGTAAAATTCGCATGCTTCAATTTGTTTATTTGAAGCAATGTCACATACAGTGTCCTCAAGTGGTGAATCACATTCTGTAACAGCCAAATAAAAATCAATAGGCTTATAATCATAGTAGCCATTGTCTTCACAACGATGATGTAGAAACCAAATTCTTTTGTTTTTCCAACAGTTGAATCGTAGACCTGGCTCCTCCTCCCAAAACAATCTAAAGCCACGACGATACCAACCTCTTAGCACTAAACTAAAATCACGTTTAGGATTCTTTCCAATCATACGAGGTTATGTATTCTCCCACTGATTACATTTATCATAATGGCAATTAGAGCATAGGTGTCCTCTAGGATGAGATTCACACACCCCTTCAAGACAGGAATTACAACATTTAATTTGTATGGCATATCCTCTATGCAATTTACACGGGTTGTATAATCTGCACTTTTCATCATACTCATCAATCATTGTACAATTCTCACATGATGACCAGCTGCCCAGTGTATACATGCATAGTGGACATGTATGGAACTTTTTTTCATGTGTTGACTCTCTCACCGACAAAATGAAACTGAACTACGATCGACAAATTGAGTGGGAGAGAGAGGAATAAATCCTCTTTGAAGAACATCTTTCTCATGAAAAAATCATAGTCTTAAATTTCTAAGCTAGTGTGGTGTTTAAAAGCAAATCCACAATATCATTTTGTCTTGTAGTGATTAATATGTCAATAAATTGTGTAAATACCTTTGGACCATGACGTAAAAGCTTCATGCAATAGTCTAATGACGGCTAATCAGTTTTCATTATATCGGCAAGCATTCCTGAGAAAATATCTTCCTTTGAACAGATAACTCCAGAAAATCATCATCTAGAATCAAACGTTTTTCCATAAACACAAGATTCACCATGATTTTCTCCTTCTCAAATCTGTCCATTTTTTAGATTCCTAACACTCTCACAACCAACTTCAGACTAACCAGGATTCTTTATCTACTTGAAAAAATATACGCTAACCTACTATAGAAAATATATCTTCGATTTAGAAACAATTTTATTGAATATAATTACAAGAATAATAATCACTGACTCAATTTATTCTCCTTGATATATTTCACTAGTGTATCTAAAACAGCTTGAAGTCTATATGCACAATGTTCAGTTTCGCTGCAAAGCATAATTGCTCCTCCAATTTAAATTTGATCAATAATATCACGTATCTTGCATACATATTATCCCATTCAAGGCTTAATCTACATCCTCGTTTAATTTCCAATGCCACGTTTGGTACTCTCGCCTTTGTATCATTGCTGCTACCTGCTCCCCCATCAAGCTCCAATAATGTAAACGTACCACTCATTTTCTTTGCTAATGTCGTATCAAATAATAATCAACTGTTCTCTCTCTGAATTCAACTCTCTTACTAATATGAACTACAATGAAAATCACTCCTTATATTGGAATCCGATTACTATGCTAATCAAGTCACCGTATATGGAGTCCTGTTAGTAGAAACATCTCTGATTGGCCCAGAAAATAGGTGTTGCCACAGAAACCCGTCTGGTAAGGCATGTGCTGTCTGTAGTAATAGCCCGTGGTAAGGCGCATTACGCAATCACTTGTGAAATATATAGATGCATTACTATGGTAAGGTGTATTCTGCAATCACTCGTGAAACCTTATACATGCTTACTACTTCTGTTTTGCTTCACCATGCATGTTTCTGAGTTGTACTGGGGCTCCTCGAACGTTCTACACATTAAGACAGCTCTGTCCAAGGTTAGTTTCCCGCCTTCAGCAAGAAGTCTTTCTCTGTGCTTATTGTTTTTCTTCGCCAAAAATGAGATGATATCTCACCCTTTCATTTTGCTGATTATATCTGCAACTCTTTGCAATTAGCTTGAGATCAGTAAGATACTACTCCATGGTTTCTAACTCTTTCTGGTTCCACTTCAAGAACTTCTAGCACTCAAAGACCGGATTTGAAGAAGGCTCGACATGTTGTTTCGCCAGTGTCAGGCGTAAATTTTGGACTGTTTTCACTTTCTTCTGGAATGACAAAGATACTGAAGATGCCCCTACCCTGTTCTTCTACCCATATAAGAAGGTAGGAACACTTTACTGCATTGTATTTCCCATGTTAGGGGTCACCAGGCATTAAGTCCACATGCTTGGAAAACCTCGTCGAGGGTTCTTTCAAGTAAGGCTGGTTTCAGTCAATGAGTGGGGAGGGTACAGGTGGGTTCTTCGACATCATGTACAACTCTTCTAATTTTTCTTTTATTAGGACACTCAAACACCTATGAAAATGAATCAATAAGCAAAAGCAAAGATTACGCAATAAGCTAGCAGATAGCAAGTAGGGGTGGATGTTTAACTAAATCGCATCATTGCACTAGCGCTATCGAAATTTGTACCGTATCGACGTTAATTTGAAATATAGCCTCCTCTTAACCTAGTCAAATTTGATGTTTTGACAAAAAATGAACCTGGCAACACATAGACCAGTTTCTCATCAATTATCAGTTTTAGTTTTACTTAATAATTTTAATATTTTCCAAAATAGTTGTGTGCCACTGCCTTCCTCGTCCCCTCCAAATTACGACTATGCCTCTAACCCATCTATTTCTCTCAGTTAGATTTCTCTAATTGAAAAACCAATTTGATTTCTCTAATTTAAAAGAACTATTTTTTGGGTCAACATTTCTTCTTTTGGTTCTGTTTCATTCAAGCGTATAGAAAATTGATGTCTAAATGAAGCATTTGAAAAAACTAGTAAATTTGGTAGCAATTTGTTTAGCTTGAAACCGTCAACACCCCCTCAGAATCTCAACGTAATCCTTCAAGCTGTACCTCAGATAATATAGATAATCTATTTTGAAAGCTTGAATATACATAGTATCTTTTGATTTACATCGCTACTTAAATGAAAATAAATTCTAATCCCACAGGTGCTGAAAATACCAACATCATTAAGTGGAATTGAGATAAAATTAGTTAGCCCCTATACCCCCCGAATCAAAATACAGAGTTCATTTTCTCTCGATTTTATTGAAAACTGCTGTGTCTTGAACAGCCCTTGGAAAGAACTAATAAAATTTAACTGAATATTTGATACATAATAATATTGATTACTGGAAGCTCAGCAGTTTGAGATTTTATTTCTCTCTAATTTTGATATTTATTTTCAACGTGGTAATAAGTTCAAAAGAAAATATTTGTGATATAATTCGTTTTCAGTAAAACGGAAATGACACAGAAGGCTTTAGACTTTTACAGTTAGGGAAGGGGGCAGTTGCCAAACTGTTGCAGTTGCCAAACTTGAAACTGTGTCCGTTTTAAGTTTGATTTGAATATTCACTTTAAGTTTTACTCGTTTTTAGATTTATTTATTAATTTGTATTAGTACCTGTTGTTAGTTTGTTTGCTATGATTGTTTATTTAATTTCTGTTCGTTTTGGGTTTCATTTATTCTTTAATAGTAATTTCTGGTCGGTTTGAGTTTGAATTTAGCAGGCATTTGCACCTGCTTAGCTTAAGTTTAAAATGGCCTTTATTCCTCCTGGTTTAATTTTTAATATGGCTCTTCAGGGGCGCCAATTAGGGGGGGGAGGCAGGGGGCCATGCCCCCCCCCCTAGACTTTGAAAATTACCTTCTTATTTATATTTCACAGCTATTTTCTATTTTAGCTATGTGCTATATTAAACCAGCAACTGGTCCAATAAATACGACCAACAAACTGGTGCCCTAATTATATAATCTTGTTTTGAAATGTCTAAGAGCGAGCGCGTCTACACTATTTTATTTCCTAGTAGGGTTCATTCAAAACTAAGCTTCATGTGGTCAGTACCCGTTTCGTTATTGTTCTTGTGAAGAATTCGTTGTAAACTATGAGTTTTGTATATTGCCTTTTTTAGTAGCTGGGAAATGAAATGTGTTCTAGGGTTTCAAGGGGTTTTGGTCAGCAGATTCTTGACGTTATTGAATAGTTTGTGGGATGACTAGTCCCAGTGGAGTGTATGGGACTGTCGTGAACAGGAAATGTAAGTGATTGGTTTATGGGGTTTCTAAGCGGGGTAGTTTCACCGTGGAGTATGGGAGTGATTTTCTAAGTGAGTTTCTACGTGTTTCTTCAGTTCTTCTCTTGCCGTGTCTGAGTGAAGTCATTGTCTACTACTCGTTTAACTATGAGTAAAAAGCGACAACAAACTTTGTAGCTCTTTAAGCTACAGTTTGAATTTTTTTCCACTTTTTTAAAATCGACCGCTTAATCACAATCAGTTGAAATCAGTTGAAAAACTTGTTTTTTTTTATTTAATTTCTGATCTTTTTCTTTAATAATGTTGGGAAATCCGGCGCCCCCTTCATAGCAATGTCCCTTCCCCCATGAAACTTCCTTCATGGAAAGATCCTCCCATATAACCCAAGATCCACCCCCCCCCCACCTACCAGAAATAATTCCCCCTGAAAACGTCTGTATACTTCCCAATAACCAATACTATATGTTAACATTGAGTAAAGTTCATAACTTTCAGCCCTCCCCTCGGGACTTCGGGGGATTAAGTCATCCTAAAAGACATTTTTATCATATTTTCGACCATGCTGAACAAAATGGCTATCTCAAAATTTTCATCGGGTGACTTTGGGAAAAAATGAGCATGGGAGGGGGCCTAGTTGCCCTCCATTTTTTGGTCAATTAAAAAGGGCACTAGAACTTTTAATTTCCATTCCAATGAGCCCTCCCACGATATTCTAGGACCACTGGGTCGATACGATCACCCCTGGGAAAAAAAATAAATAAATAACACGCATCCGTGATCTTTCTTCTGGCAAAAAATGCAAAATTCCACATTTTTGTAGATAGGTGCTTGAAAACTCTACAGTAGGGTTCTCTGATACGCTGAATATGATGGTGTGATTTTCATTAAAGTTCTATAATTTTTTAGGGGCTGTTCCTCCTTTTTTTTCTAAAATCAGCCAAATTTTCTCAGGCGCGTAAATTTTGATGGGTAAAACTACACTTGCTGAAGTTTATGTATTTGAAACCAGCATTAAAATTTGATTCTTTTGATGTATCTATTGGTATAAAAATTCCGTTTTTTAGATTTTCTGTTACCATTCAGCCGGGTTGCTCCTTACTTACAGTTCGTTACCACGAACTGTTTGATTTCTGTTCGTTTTGGGTTCATTTATTTATCGATGCTGATTTGTGGTAGTTTCAAGCTTGGTAGATTATTTAATTTTATTTTTAATTATTTTTGTTTAATGGAGTTCTTTACTTTTCTTTGAAAAACTTATTTTGTGGAAAAGTTTTTTTAATTAATGTAATGGTTAAAAAGCTAAAGAATTATCTTTTCTGTACCAGAATCAAAATATTTTTTAGGGAAGCAGGGGGTAAAATTACTTTAGGCTCAATCTAAAAAAAAACTAAGTATTTGATCATTTACGAAGATAGAAATTTATTCCAGAAGGTTGGATCATTTTTAATAATAGAACCCAGTTTTTTTCAAAAAAGCGAAAAGAGGAAATTATCTGAAATGTATAAGAATTCAACAAAAGAACATACATCTTATATTTTATCAAGACCCCGCCCAGGGGGGGGGCGAAGGGGCTCAGGATTTATAATCTACAATAGAAAGTTCGTTCAAATACAAATTTGGTCAAATACAACAATTCAAATTCGGTATATTCAGTCAAAAAAACGTCGGCTTAAAAACGTCTAACGACGATCTTATCTGTATTTGATTTTTTGTTTGTATTTTTAAGGTTTGTGTTATCTTAGCTCATTTTTCGGTTCTCTAGAAAAGCTGCTCAATATTAAATAAATTTTCTTTTACAAGTTTTATATTTAGTGTATTAAAATAATTTATATGTTTTAATGATTAAGTTAAATTTACACTTTAGGTTATGTTAAAAGATAGGTCGCAAATCTTTTAGGAGTTAGAAAAGCTCTGATTCTCCCAAAATTCGCCCCATTTGGTTTAAATTGACAAGTTAACTTGACAATTTTAATTAGAAAAAAAAATGTATTTTCTTCTCTTTAACTAAGAGAAGAAAATAAAATTTTTCCTTTAAATAAGATGGCACTACAGTTCGTTAGCAATACTTAATAGTGCAAACTTTGCTGTGACGTAGTTGATAAATGTAATATAGCGGAAGAGCTCCACTGCCAAAGATAATTGATATGTCTTGCTTGAGTACAACTAATTATTCTGATTGTACTTTTGGGCATTTGGCAACCCGACCAATATTGTCATTTATATAAAATAATATACGTGAAAATTATAAAAATATTTAACACCCTCAGTACGTTGGGAATAAATTAACGAGTTTATTGTGTTATGTGTAAACTGTAATATTTGTTTAAACTAATAATCTGGAGGAATTTATTCTTTGGTACTCAAAATTAGGTACTGTGCTAAAATCCAGGACACATGCAAGAAGTGAAGCTTGGTTAATGCTAATGAAAAAAAATGCTAATTACGATGCTGTCTTTTATCGCGCACGTGTCCTGGATTTTAGCACAGTACCAAAAATTATTTCAAAACTTGCGATGAGGAACCGTCTCGATAGGTGCACCATGAAGTTATCCTTGGAGGGGGGAGGTGGGATGGAGCCAATTTTCCAAAATCAAAAGAAAATGATAGTGGAAAATGAAAAATGAGCAGTATAGTACCATAAAGGCAAAGATATACTAAAAAAATTAACCTGTTTCTCTGGATCCTTGAAATATGTAGGCTTATCTTAGTTTTGGCAAGGCTTTTGCAGAAACTAAATTTCAGCTGGGTTGGGGGGTTAGAGCAAACTGGGGTCTGGGGGATGCAAACTGGGTTCTGGAGGGGGCAGTTGCTCTCCCCCTACACCATAGCAAATTATGTCCCTGCTATCATACCCGGAACGTACGCATATTTGATCTGGGCTAAAATTAAGGAAGATGAAGAGTTTTGAAAAACCACGAAAAGTAGGCGAATCTTATCGAGAATATGTGAAGATAATGGAAATTATACAAGTCTTGACGTTGGGGGGACGGAAAGGAACCCGAATCTGATTCACCTGAATATTTCCCTTTATCATAGATTTCCTTAAATATACTTCTCTGATACATTTCCTCTTTTCCATTCTCTTTTAATAAGGATAAGGAGGTCATTATCCCCCAATAAAATTTTGCTGACGGAGGTTTATCTATTCTAGCTTTTGCAAAATATGCTACATTGGGGGTAGTATGTAATCTTGATTAACTATTTAAACCCTTCACTGTAAAAATGCTTCACTCCCCGAAAATTCTTTTTGTCAACATCGGCGTGTCTTAGAGCCCTTTAAGAGATTCTAGCGCTCTGTAAAAATAGCGTTCTATAAATTATTTTTTCACAATTTGTTCTTTCCCCAGAAGATAATTGTGTCGAATTGGTAATCATAAGGAGGCTGGGGTCTGGCAAGCTGTATCTCTAGTACCAGGGCCCTTTTTAAACAGTAAAAGATTGGGCTGTGATTGCAGTTCTGAGTCTATTTTTGCATTTATTTTCTCACAAGGCTGCTCTGATGGAGTAAAATACTATTTGTACATGTTTTGTTTAGATTTCGACACCTGCTGTCTGTTCGTAACAATATAAGCATCTAATGTCTAGAGGCTCCTAGTGGGAGCTCCAAAATAATAGTAATTACTTAAAAAAAATTCTTAGATGACAAATTTTTGTTTACCAGAAAATTTGAATTCAGTAGAAAGATGTTAAAAAATTACCCAGGAGTAACGGTAAAAATAAAATAAATGGTAAAAATGTCAGGAGTGACAGAGCAAGAACTGTGTTTGGTATATTTTTCAAGAGGATAAGAAAAGAAGATATGTTTTAAATGTTAAATTTTCTATGGATTAATCTATTAAATAGATAAATTTATATATCGTACAACCAAACACTACCATGTTGTCCTCAATCTGAAGTAGTTAAATGTTTGGCATCAAATATAGATGTGAACAAAATCCACAGCTCTAAATCCTTGCTTTTTAAAACAGTCAACAAGTTCCTTTGTGCACTGAAATATATTGCAGATTACTCCTTTTCACAATCTGGGTGCAATGTGATTTAGTTCAACATCCCCCTCAGAGCAGCCTTGGTTGTTCTCTGGTCATATTGGACTTTACCTTTCCTTTTCAATCTTTCCCCTTCGTGACATGTTTCCTAGGTTGCAAAATTCCCAACCCTAGTAACAAAAATAGGTCAAACGAAATCCTTTTCAGGGAGCAGCTTATACGGCATAGAAAGTAAAGCATGCCGAGTTAATACTCCCTCTTTTATTGAAGTTTATAAAAGCAGGCGATCTAACAAAACAAGCATTACATTAGAAGCTGATATGAATGGTTTTTTGCATCCAAGGATAAGGGAAATGTGTTTACTTGTTTTGTCTTTCACTAGTGATGGTATTGAGGCAGCAGTTGAAGAATATCGGGAGAGGGTTCATTCAATTTTTTGCGGGGGGGGGGATATGAACAGTGGTAGCAGAATATAAGAAAAAGATTACTAAACTTTAGTAGTTTCAAATTATGAACGACTTTTAAAAGTTGTTGCACGACATTAGCTGTGAGTGTATTCATGAATAAAAAAGGTACCAATATTTTTAGAATTCTCTCTTTATGCACATAAACTCTCTGGAAAAAATTCATGCTAAAATTATTTCTTAACAAAAAGATTATCCTTCAACCAAGACCGTATTCAAGGGTAAGTTATGGGGTTCGAACCCTCCCAACCCCCACCCATGAAATTTTTGTCCGACTTGTAAAAACGTAACAGAAATACATATAAACAAATTGTTTATGCATTTTTGAAATCTTTTGATTATACCCCCCCCCCCCCTCGGAAAATATCTTGGATGGACCCTTTCCTTTAATGCATTAAAGATGAAGGATTCAAAATTCACTGGCCCATTTTTTTATAAATGGGATAAAACTACTCATTTCTCGAAATAGCTCATAAAGCATGCAAAGGACATTAGCATTATTTATTATCATTATTCTATTGTTATTATTATTACTATTATGGGCAGAACCACAAAAGCCGAGCCGAGGCTCAGACAATAAAGGCCAATTGCCACAATACAAAAAAAATAATATGCAAAGTCCATGGATCATGCTACCTTGATACTTGTCGTATTCACCGAGATGCTATGAAAAGCAGCTGATTTGAGAAAAGCAAGCTTTACATCAAAAACTAAAGTTCTGTGACTTTATTGGATTTCCAAATAATATCGGATTCTTCACATCAATAAATACAGGACAGATATCACCATCCAACAATCCAAAAAAACCTTATCCCTTGGCTCACAAATTTCTATACATTTCAGCCATTCGAGTTAGTACTCTTTATGATGTATAATTAACCACGCTTTTAACTTTGTTAATTAATAATTAAGTTTATTTTTATTTAATACTAGCCAAGTCATCACAAACTAGACGATATTTTTGGAGAAAGAATAAGTTTTTAACATAAAAACGAGGATACTTGTGAATTAAACGAAATCTACTCGAGAATTACGCTTAGGTTAGATCTCAGAAAACCGGCTTCATATCCACAAAGACAAGTGACGGGTGATAGAATGAATTGGACTTGTATAATTTGGGCTATATATTTGCACATTAGGGGGGGGGGGGGTTAGGCTAGGGGTGCTATCCAAATACTTTACCTCTCCCCTGATGTGCAAATTTATAGCCCAAATTATATTATTATATAAACTAAAGGTTACATTTTGTTAGGATTAACCTAACTTCACTTCTCGGGTGTATTTCGTTTAATTAACGAGTACCAAAACGAGCATAAAGTTTCCAAAATTCACAATTCAGGCCCGTCTTTGTCCAAAAATGGTCCTAAGCTACTTATTTCCTAAAAACAGCTGATTACATGGAAACATGCTGGGTTAATACCTCATTTACTGAAGAACTATTATAAGCAGCTGATCCGAGAAAAGCCAGTATTACATCAAAAGCTGATATGAATAATTTCTGGTAGTCAAGGGTTAAAAAAAAGAAGGATCCCATACTGAGAGACTTGTGTTCATGTCTTTTGTTCATTCATGTACAAGTCATTTTTTTGTAAAATATTGCGGTGAAAATTGGCTATGTCGTTGAGGGATGTCTATTCAGCGAGCTGTCACTGTTGAAATAGAGCACTGTCATAAGGGGATTCATTCGCCTATTGATGGGTTTGATATCCCAGAAAGGAATAAAATGAGGTTCATCGATAAAAGTGAGACAATGTGACAGTTTGAAAAGTTATAGCCAGAGCAGTTTATCAAAGAATAACTGACGTTTGGATGACCATTTTTTCTCGGCTTCAAAATTGCATTTAGGAATGGAATAATGTCTCCCAGGACAGGGTTAATCACTTTGCTGTGATATATTTTCCTCGCCTTTGTTAAGCCCTTGGATATTTGGATTTTGGTTTTATGTAGGTAATTTGACGGTTGGCTACATAACTGCAATAGTGTTACGCACTAAGTTTAAGCGAGAGTAAGTATGTTGCCAAAAGTTAGAAAAAAGTAAAAACTACTCTTTATGGTTGCTTAATTGCCATAGACCTGTGGTAAGACTGCGGATTGATCTCTCCTTAGCAATTCAGGACCTTGGTTTTGGCCCTAGCTGCCACAGAGTTGACAGAGAAGGGGATAAATCGGTTATATAAATTCTCACGAAACATTTAAGGACGCTTGCTGAGCTGGTTGCGTCTTTTTCTACGACAAAAACAGCAACAAAGTTGTCGTAGTGTTAGGCAAAAATAAAGTTCACGTGTGTTGCTAAAAATTGGTAAAAGTGAACTTTTTAAAAGTAAAGGGTGTTGGACAAAAAAAAATGGCGATATCCTTTGACTTTGGTTTATTCTTAAATCCTTCTTGCAAATTGAGAAGAAGTAGCATATCGATATTTTTGCTATTAGTTATGTTAGTAAGGTCCCTTCAAACTTTATCCATGCTTAATTTATTCCAAGTGTATATTATTTGTAGCAGTTAAATAAAATACAAGTAGCACCGTAAAATACATTGGCTAAGAAGCTTTAAGGCTCCGTCGAAACTTTGTCATACTCTTTATTTATGTGTGCACAATTTTCATTTAGGAGCACATACCCCCCAACCCTCCCATCAAACTTGACCCTAAGAAAGTGCTTAAGCTTTTTTTCCGACCGGCTTGTAACTTCAAATGATCATTGTTGGGGTAAGGGGACAACACATTCGTCTTTAGTGGGGATGGGGGGTGGCAAAAGTTGGCACCTCCTAGGAGCAAAAAGTTGGCTCTATTGGCCCTGTCTCTAATGAGTTTAAAATTTGCAGCCGAAAGTCCCCAGGTCAGTATGAACTTATCATATTAAACGGAATTTTGCTTGGGCGCATGGTACCCTGAAAATGAAGCCCAAAAGGAGCCAAAACTGTTTTTCTGATCAGCTCAAAACTTATATAGTTAAGTTCTTGGGCCTATAGGACCCCAATTAACAAGAAATAAATTACTAACTCCCCCTAAAAAGTCCAACATTTTTCTTAATTAATTAAAGAAGGCTCTCCGAAAAAGAAGTTTTTTAAAGAAAAGTAGCGAGCCACAGTGGCGCCAATTCACGAAAATGTAGGGGGGGGGGGCAAGGATTTTTTTCGATTTTTTTTTTAATTAAGATACAAAAAAAGAACAACATTTAGCAAACATACCTAAAACAGGGGGTAGCGGCGAGGTTGCTGCTTGGCAAAACCGTCGACTAATCTATCCAAATCCAGTTTCTTTACCTCCTCTTTTTCAACGGCCATTATCATGAGATCACTGAGTCTGTCGTTTCCCATCGTCGATCGCAGATAGTCTTTCACACGCCCTAATGCCGAGAAGAATCGTTCATTACTGGCAGTGGTCACAGGCAAAGTAGCAACTAGCTTCATCAGTTTTAGCACTGCAGAATAGGCAACTGGGAGGTCGGATAAGATTTCGATAGCTCGAAGAAGATCCATTTTTGAAATATCACTTTTTGACAGATGCAGCTTTGCAAGAGAAAGCTGGGATTCTATGGCATGGTCGTCGACACCGAGAATCTCTTGATAATGACACATAACTCTTTCCACTTTCGAAAGTTCGAGAAAATTGGAACTTGAGGGGTCGAAGGCAGATAAAGCGTCGAGCAGAGGCATATTCTGCATGAAACGTTGGTCCATCTCACTCGTGAAACGATCTATTACCTCAAAGTACAGAAGTTTACCGCAGTCTGATTCAACTGGCTGACTGATATTGCGTTTACCGGTTGTTGAGTTTGAAAGAAAGGCTTTGAGACGAATGGAAATGGCTTGACTTCTCTTGTTTCGAGCACTGGTTTTAGATTGTGGAGATTTCGATTCCTGGATATCGTTTAAAGCTAAGAATTCAGATATGTTTTTGCTTAAGTTGTTCCATTCGTTATCATTTCTCAGCTTTTGGAGTGTCTCATATGTCCCAGAAATCAGTGCAAGTGCCTTATAAATCAACAAACTTCCGGATTGAAGTTGCTCTGATAAACAATTTACAATGACTAATACTTTTTCCATTATGTGTAAAGTTGAAACAAAAGAGGCAGAGTTGATTTTGTCCAGTAGTCCTTTTGCTTCACACGCTGCCTCGCCGTTGGAACTATCAGAGACTGCGGCAAGCACAGCAACAATACAATCAAATCTGGCCTTCACCTTCGAAATAGAGCGGACTGCGTAAAACCAGCGAGTCTGGACGGTCCTCTCTAGCTCCAAGACTTTTTGCCCGCTAATACGCTGGGATTCCACAAATAGCTCGTGACGAGTATTGCTGCATGATATAAATGCGTAAAGTCTTTGCACCACAGAGAAAAATTCAGAAAGTTCGCTGATATTTTTTAGGCAGTCAGTCAAAACCAAGTTCAATCTGTGGGCGTGACAGTGTACATAAACTGCATGAGGCACCTTCTCCCTAAACTTTGCTTGAACTCCGTTAAATTCCCCACTCATAACGGATGCGCCATCATAACATTGGGCAATACACAGCATCGAATCTACACCAAGCTTTTCTATAGTTTCACAAATCGAGGTGGATAAGCTCTCGGCGTCTAATTTGTGCATGTGATAGCAGCCGATTGGTCGCTCCACTACTTTTCCATTTGATATGTACCTGAGTAGGATCGCTAATTGTTCTTTTCTAGAAACGTCTTTTGTCTCGTCGACAAGAATAGCAAAGTAATTAGCTGATTTTACTTCTGAAATAATATCTTGGCGCAAGGCATTTCCTATCAGTGTAACTGCGTCATTTTGGTACTGATGACTGCAATAGTGACCATATCGGCGCTGTAACTTGGCCTTCAGCTTTTCGTCGCCTTTAGACATTTCCTCCATCAATTCAACCAAATTACCCCGGTTTGCAGATGTTTCTGATTCGTCATGACCCCTCAAAGCAAGACCCTGGCGGCCAAGAAAGCAAATAGCGCGAAAAATGTACTTCACATGATCTCTATTTTCCTGAACCTCTTGAGATCTGGATTGAATTAAGGCATTCGCTATAGATTTCGAAGTATCAGTACTCATTATCTTAAATTCCGTCCATGCTGACATACAATGCCTATGTCTTTCAGAACCATCATGTTGCTTTAATAGAGCAGAACTGTCTTTCCACTTGCAAAATCCTGACTCAATGAAAGCCCTTTTTCCAGCAGTTTCTCCAGCCCTTAGAGTCCCCATAGAAAAATGGCGGCAAGCAAAACAAAACACGGAATTCAAGTTTTTTGAGTATTCAATCCATTCATAAGTCTTATAGTAATGTGCACTGAATTTCCTTCCGTTAGAAGTGGAAGCCGGATATCTCTCAAGAATAGGTTGAGCTGGTTTGTCGTGACGCGTCCTAGAGATATCTGAGAGAGTTTCTTGACTGCTACTGGAACCCGCAAGGGGTTCAGCGATGCAGACCGAACTTTCATGTTGATCTGAGCCATTTATTGTTCCGCTTGTTTCCGAAATTCTGTCACAGGTGGGGGAATTTATCTCAACTAACCCGAGACTTTGGGCGCTGACACTATTGCCAGTTTCTTGCACTAAAGTTTCTTCATTTTTCTTCCGCATTTTCACCGAAAAAAAATCCAAAGTTTGTTGTCGCTTTTTACTCATAGTTAAACGAGTAGTAGACAATGACTTCACTCAGACACGGCAAGAGAAGAACTGAAGAAACACGTAGAAACTCACTTAGAAAATCACTCCCATACTCCACGGTGAAACTACCCCGCTTAGAAACCCATAAACCAATCACTTACATTTCCTGTTCACGACAGTCCCATACACTCCACTGGGACTAGTCATCCCATAAACTATTCAACAACGTCAAGAATCTGCTGACCAAAACCCCTTGAAACCCTAGAACACATTTCCTTTCCCAGCTACTAAAAAAGGCAATATACAAAACTCATAGTTTACAACGAATTCTTCACAAGAACAATAACGAAACGGGTACTGACCACATGAAGCTTAGTTTTGAATGAACCCTACTAGGAAATAAAATAGTGTAGACGCGCTCGCTCTTAGACATTTCAAAACAAGATTATATAATTAGGGCACCAGTTTGTTGGTCGTATTTATTGGACCAGTTGCTGGTTTAATATAGCACATAGCTAAAATAGAAAATAGCTGTGAAATATAAATAAGAAGGTAATTTTCAAAGTCTAGGGGGGGGGCATGGCCCCCCTGCCTCCCCCCCCTAATTGGTGCCCCTGAAGAGCCATATTAAAATTAAAACCAGGAGGAATAAAGGCCATTTTAAACTTAAGCTAAGCAGGTACAAATGCCTGCTAAATTCAAACTCAAAACGACCAGAAATTACTATTAAAGAATAAATGAAACCCAAAACAAACAGAAATTAAATAAACAATCATAGCAAACAAACTAACAACAGGTACTAATACAAATTAATAAATAAATCTAAAAACGAGTAAAACTTAAAGTGAATATTCAAATCAAACTTAAAACGGACACAGTTTCAAGTTTGGCAACTGCAACAGTTTGGCAACTGCCCCCTTCCCTAACTGTAAAAGTCTAAAGCCTTCTGTGTCATTTCCGTTTTACTGAAAACGACTTATATCACAAATATTTTCTTTTGAACTTATTACCACGTTGAAAATAAATATCAAAATTAGAGAGAAATAAAATCTCAAACTGCTGAGCTTCCAGTAATCAATATTATTATGTATCAAATATTCAGTTAAATTTTATTAGTTCTTTCCAAGGGCTGTTCAAGACACAGCAGTTTTCAATAAAATCGAGAGAAAATGAACTCTGTATTTTGATTCGGGGGGTATAGGGGCTAACTAATTTTATCTCAATTCCACTTAATGATGTTGGTATTTTCAGCACCTGTGGGATTAGAATTTATTTTCATTTAAGTAGCGATGTAAATCAAAAGATACTATGTATATTCAAGCTTTCAAAATAGATTATCTATATTATCTCAGGTACAGCTTGAAGGATTACGTTGAGATTCTGAGGGGGTGTTGACGGTTTCAAGCTAAACAAATTGCTACCAAATTTACTAGTTTTTTCAAATGCTTCATTTAGACATCAATTTTCTATACGCTTGAATGAAACAGAACCAAAAGAAGAAATGTTGACCCAAAAAATAGTTCTTTTAAATTAGAGAAATCAAATTGGTTTTTCAATTAGAGAAATCTAACTGAGAAAAATAGATGGGTTAGAGGCATAGTCGTAATTTGGAGGGGACGAGGAAGGCAGTGGCACACAACTATTTTGGAAAATATTAAAATTTATTAAGTAAAACTAAAAATGATAATTGATGAGAAACTGGTCTATGTGTTGCCAGGTTCATTTTTTGTCAAAACATCAAATTTGACTAGGTTAAGAGGAGGCTATATTTCAAATTAACGTCGATACGGTACAAATTTCGATAGCGCTAGTGCAATGATGCGATTTAGTTAAACATCCACCCCTACTTGCTATCTGCTAGCTTATTGCGTAATCTTTGCTTTTGCTTATTGATTCATTTTCATAGGTGTTCGAGTGTCCTAATAAAAGAAAAATTAGAAGAGTTGTACATGGTGTCGGAAGAACCCACCTGTACCCTCCCCACTCATTGACTGAAACCAGCCTTACTTGAAAGAACCCTCGACGAGGTTTTCCAAGCATGTGGACTTAATGCCTGGTGACCCCTAACATGGGAAATACAATGCAGTAAAGTGTTCCTACCTTCTTATATGGGTAGAAGAACAGGGTAGGGGCATCTTCAGTATCTTTGTCATTCCAGAAGAAAGTGAAAACAGTCCAAAATTTACGCCTGACACTGGCAAAACAACATGTCGAGCCTTCTTCAAATCCGGTCTTTGAGTGCTAGAAGTTCTTGAAGTGGAACCAGAAAGAGTTAGAAACCATGGAGTAGTATCTTACTGATCTCAAGCTAATTGCAAAGAGTTGCAGATATAATCAGCAAAATGAAAGGGTGAGATATCATCTCATTTTTGGCGAAGAAAAACAATAAGCACAGAGAAAGACTTCTTGCTGAAGGCGGGAAACTAACCTTGGACAGAGCTGTCTTAATGTGTAGAACGTTCGAGGAGCCCCAGTACAACTCAGAAACATGCATGGTGAAGCAAAACAGAAGTAGTAAGCATGTATAAGGTTTCACGAGTGATTGCATAATACACCTTACCATAGTAATGCATCTATATATTTCACAAGTGATTGCGTAATGCGCCTTACCACGGGCTATCACTACAGACAGTACATGCCTTACCAGACGGGTTTCTGTGGCAACACCTATTTTCTGGGCCAATCAGAGATGTTTCTACTAACGGGACTCCATATACGGTGACTTGATTAGCATAGTAATCGGATTCCAATGTAAGGAGTGATTTTCATTGTAGTTCATATTAGTAAGAGAGTTGAATTCAGAGAGAGAACAGTTGATTATTATTTGATACGATATTAGCAAAGAAAATGAGTGGTACGTTTACATTATTGGAGCTTGATGGTATCAGGTAGCAGCAATGATACAAAGGCAAGAGTACCAAACGTGGCATTGGAAATTAAACGAGGATGTAGATTAAGCCTTGAATGGGATAATATGTATGCAAGATACGTGATATTATTGATCAAATTTAAATTGGAGGAGCAATTATGCTTTGCAGCGAAACTGAACATTGTGCATATAGACTTCAACCTGTTTTAGATACACTAGTGAAATATATCAAGGAGAATAAATTGAGTCAGTGATTATTATTCTTGTAATTATATTCAATAAAATTGTTTCTAAATCGAAGATATATTTTCTATAGTAGGTTAGCGTATATTTTTTCAAGTAGATAAAGAATCCTGGTTAGTCTGAAGTTGGTTGTGAGAGTGTTAGGAATCTAAAAAATGGATAGATTTGAGAAGGAGAAAATCATGGTTAATCTTGTGTTTATGGAAAAACGTTTGATTCTAGATGATGATTTTCTGGAGTTATCTGTTCAAAGGAAGATATTTTCTCAGGAAATGCTTGCCGATATAATGAAAACTGATTATCCGTCATTAGACTATTGCATGAAGCTTTTACGTCATGGTCCAAAGGTATTTACACAATTTATTGACATATTAATCACGACAAGACAAAATGATATTGTGGATTTGCTTTTAAACACCACACTAGCTTAGAAATTTAAGACTATGATTTTTCATGAGAAAGATGTTGTTCAAAGAGGATTTACTCCTCTCTCTCCCACTCAATTTTTCGATCGTAGTTCAGTTTCATTTTGTCGGTGAGAGAGTCAACACATGAAAAAATGTTCCATACATGTCCACTATGCATGTATACACTGGGCAGCTGGTCATCATGTGAGAATTGTACAATGATTGATGAGTACGATGAAAAGTGTAGATCATGCAACCCGTGTAAATTGCATAGAGGATATGCCATACAAATTAAAGGTTGTAATTCCTGTCTTGAAGGGGTGTGTGAATCTCATCCTAGAGGACACCTATGCTCTAATTGCCATTATGATAAATGTAATCAGTGGGAGAATACATAACCTCGTATGATTGGAAAGAATCCTAAACATGATTTTAGTTTAGTGCTAAGAGGTTGGTATCGTCGTGGCTTTAGATTGTTTTGGGAGAAGGAGCCCGGTCTACGATTCAACTGTTGGAAAAACAAAAGAATTTGGTTTCTACATCATCATTGTGAAGACAATGGCTACTATGATTATAAGCCTACTGATTTTTATTTGGCTGTTACAGAATGTGATTCACCACTTGAGGACACTGTATGTGACATTGCTTCAAATAAACAAATTGAAGCATGCGAATTTTACAAAACGAAAGAAAATAGTATCATTGACTATACAAAGAGATATGATAAGAGTGAAGTTACATTATACTCTAGAAAATGTGAGCCTGACATTGCAGCACATCAAGATCAGTATACTGTGAATTCAGATGATCTACCCGCATTAGTTATTCTCGACAAATACCTATATGTACTAGAAGAAGAAATATAAAGAGTATAAAAGTCATTTTTATCATTAATCATTTAGGTCTAGCTTTAAACAGAGATTCCGGTGATTTCAGACTAAACGAGTCATATTTTGGTTTTCTCAAAAGAGAAGCCAATACTTTAGTAATCCCTGAAATAAACCTTGAACCACTTTACCAGTCACCTAATCAAACACGTGAACAACCCCTTAGGTCTCAAAGGGTGTCTGCAAGAAATGCATTAATTAAAATCCGAAATCAGATGATATAGCTCTCCAACTCATTTAATTGCTGGTTCGTTTTGTTTTTGAGTGAATGAATTGTTTTCTTTTCTTTGTTAGTTGTTCGCTAGTATCCGTCAATGACAGTTCATAAATTTTTGGATTTTGTGGAAATCGCGGATATTGGCAAATAACTCGCTTTCATGGTTGTTAGGTATTTGGTTTTGATTCTTTTAATTTTTGGCTTTTATTGAACTTTATTCATCTTTTAAGTTTTTGCATACAATTCAGACTGTCATACAAATACAAAATTCTGAATCTTATTCAGACTAATACAAATTCTAATAAATATACAAATTCCTCTCTGAATCTTCCGCATGAGAGACAGGAATAGTGAACGCTGTACCTTCAGAGTATTCTTCTTAAATTATTTTTAACCTCTGCAATCTATTTTTGACGCAAGCAAATACAAAGTAAAATACAAAGCAAATGCAAAGCTCCCAGGCCCTAGGAAAGCTTATCCTCTAAATTTCAGCCCGATCGGACAACGTTAAAGAGGGGTTGTGGTGGGAGGGTCGAAATTTCCAGCCCACTTTCCCCCATGAAGATAAAGTCGGAGGGGGCTGAAATTTTGTACGTTTCTTAGTTTGAGCTTAGGCTACAAAATGCGATCACCGCCGTCTCTCTGTGACCGCTAGGACCGGAAATAGCTTAACATTGTGGTGGGTCGCCTCTTTAAAGAGGCACAAGTGTGCCTCCTTGAAAATGTCAAGCCTTCCAATCACTTTCGACTATTAAAAAGGGCACTAAGCCTTTCGATTTCCAATCGGATGAGCCCTTTTTGTGTTTCTACGACAACATTTCCTATAAACACCTTATATGCCCCCAGGGCATAAATTACAACTCTAACCCAAAGGGCTGCAAGGGCGGTTGTCATCCTCTAAGACCTAATTTCCAGAACTTTCAACTACGTTAAACAAAATGGCTATCTCAAAATTTTGATTGGATGTGTCTGGGAAAATAGTGGTTTTGAGAGGGGCGTTAGTCTTTCTCCAATCACTTTCAACTATTAAAAAAGGCACTAGCCCTTTCAATTTCCAATCAAATGAGCCCTTTTGAAGTTTCTACGACAACGCTTTCAATAAAAACCTTATATGCCCCCAGGGAATAATTTAGAACCCTCGCCCTGAGGGCTAGAGGGGGGGGGGGTTGTAATCCTCAAAGACCTAATTTCCAGAACTTTCTATTACGTTGAACAAAATTGCTATCTGAAAATTTTGATTGGATGTGTTTGGGGGAATGGTGGGCGTGAGAGAGGGGTTAGTTACCGTCCAATCACTTTCAACTATTAAAAAGGGCGCTAGCCCTCTCAATTTCCAATTGAATGAGCCGCTTTTGAAGTTTTGACGACAACTCTTATCATTAAAAACCTTATATGCCCCCAGGGCATAACCTACAACCTTCGCCCTGGGGACTTTGAAGTGTTTGTCATCCTTAAATACATAATTTCCAGAACTTTCAACTACGTTGAATTAAATGGCTATCTCTAAACTTTGATTGAATGTGTTTGGGGAAATGGAGGGCGTAAGAGGGGGGTTAATTACTCTCCACTCACTTTCGACTATTAAAAAGGAAAATTTCAATTTCCAATCAAATGAGCCCCTTTTGAAATTTCTACAACAATGTTCTATATAAACCTTATATTCCCCCAGGGCATAACTTACAACCCTTGTACTGAAAGCTCTGATGGGGTTATCATCCTAAAAGACCTACTTTCCAGAACTTTCGAATACCTTGAACAAAATGGATATATCAAAATTTTTATTGGATGTGTTTTGGGAAATGGTGGACGTGAGAGGGGGGTTAGTTGCCCTTCAATCACTTTCGACTATTAAAAGGGCAATAGCCCTTTCAATTTTCAATTGAATGAGCCCTTTTGGATGTTTTTACAACATTGCTTTCACTAAAAACCTTTCTTGCTCCCAGGGCATAACTTAAAACCCTTGCCCAGGGGGTTGTGGGGGGGGGATGGGCTGTCATCCTTAAAGACCTAATTTCCAAAACTTTCAACTGCGTTGAATAAAATGGCTATCTAAAAATTGTGATTGGATGTGTTTGGGGAAAAGGTGGGCGTGACAGGGGAGTTGGTTGCCCTCAAATCACTTTCGACTATTAAAGAGGGCACTAGACCCCTTGAATTTCCAATCGAATGAGCCCTTTTTAAAGTTTCTACGACAAACACTTCAATAAAAACCTTATATGCCCCCAGGTCATAACTTATAACCTCTGCCCTGAAGACTGTGGGGGGAGTGTCCTGCTGAAAGGTAGAATTTCCTGAACTTTAAACTGCGTGGAACAAAATGACTATCTAAAAATTGTTATTGGATATGTTTGGGGAAATGGTGGAACAAACTGCGTGGAACAAAATGACTATCTAAAAATTTTTATTGGATATGTTTGGGGAAATGGTGGGCGAAGAAGGGGTTTTAGTTGCCTTCCAATAACTTTCGACTATAAAAAAGGGCACTAGCCATTTCAATTTCCGATTGAATGAGCCCTTTTTGAAGTTTCTATGACGACGCGTTCAGTAAAAACCTTAAATGTCCCCAGGGCATAACTTACAACCCTTGCCCTGAGGGCTGTGGGGGAGTGTCCTCCTCAAAAACATAATTTCTATCTGGAAATCCACAACAATGATCAAAATGGCTATCTAAAAATTTTGATTGGATGTGTTTTAGGAATTGTGGGCGAGAGAGGGGGGCTAGTTTGCCTTAAATCACTTTTGACTATTAAAAAGGGCACTAGACCTTTGAATTTCAAATCGAATGAGCCCTTTTTTAAGTTTCTACGATAAAGATCTCAATAAAAACTTATATGCCCCCAGGATATAACTTATAACCCTTGCTCTGAAGACTGTGAGGGGAGTGTCCTGCTCAAAGGTAAAATTTCCTGAATTTTAACTGCGTGGAACCAAATGGCTGTTTAAAAATTTTGATTGGATGTGTTGGGAAATGGTGGACGTGGAAGGGGTGTTAGTTGCCTTCCAATTACTTTCGACTATTAAAAGGGCACAAGCCATTTCAATTTCTACTCGAATGAGCCCTTTTTGAAGTTTCTACGACAACACTTTCTATAAAAAACTTTATATGTCCCCAGGGCATAACTTACAATCCTTGTCCTGAGGGCTGTGAGGGGTTGTCATCCTCAAAGACCTAATTTCCAGAACTTAAAACTACGTTGAACAAAATGACTATCTCAAAATTTGATTGGATGTGTTGGGGGAATGATGGGCGTGGGGGAGGGGGGGGGGGGCTAGTCGCCCTCCAATCACTTTCGACTATCAAAGAGAGAAATAGCCCTTTGAATTTCCAATCGAATAAACCTGTTTTGAAGTTTCTACGACAATGCCTTCTATAAAAACCTTATGTGCCCCCAGGCCATAACTTAAAACCCTTGCCCTGAAGGTTGTGAGGGAGTGTCCTCCTCAAAAACATATTTTATATCTGGAAAACAACTACGCTGAACAAAATGGCTATCTCAAAATTTTGATTGGATGTGTTTGGGGGAATGATGGGCGTGAGGGGGGGGGCTAGTTGCCCTCCAATCACTTTCGACCATTAAAAAGGGTACTAGCCCTTTGACTTTCCAATCGAATGAGCCTGTTTTGAAGTTTCCGACAACGCCTTCTATAGAAACCTTACATGCCCCCAGGACATAACTTAAAACCCTTGCCCTGAGGGTTGTGGGGGAGTGTCCTCCTCAAAAACATATTTTCTATTTGGAAATGAACTACGCCGAACAAAATGGCTATCTCAAAATTTTAATTGGATGTGTTGGGGGGAATGATTGGCGTGGGGGGGGGGGGCTAGTTGCCCTCCAATCACTTTTGACTATTAAAGAAGGCACTAGTCCTTTGAATTTCCAATCGAATGAGCCTTTTTTGAAGTTTCTACGACATCGCCTTCTATTAAAACCTTATATGACCCCTGGGCATAACTTAAAAACCTTTGCCCAAAGGGTTGTGGGGGAGTGTCCTCCTCAAAAACATATTTTCTATCTGGAAATCAACTATGCTGAACAAAATGGCTATCTCAAAATTTTTATTGGATGCATTTGGGGAATGATGGGCGTGGGGGGGGGGGCTAGTCGCCCTCCAATCACTTTCGACTATTAAAAAGGGCAATAGCCACTCCAATTTGCAATCGAACGAGCCCTTTTCGAACTTTCTACGACAACTCCTTCGATACGAAGTGTCCGGGTATGGAGAAAAAAAAACAAAAAAAAAAAAAAACACATTGTGCCCACACCGTTCTTTACTTAGGCAGCGCTAGCGCACTGCCTATGATAACTGAAAAGTGCGTACTGCATTTTCATTTTACTGGAAGGCAGTCCTGAGCCTCTTATTTACCTCCTGAACACTGTCGGGTTGATCTAGAGAAAATTCTTGGGGGAGGGGGCAATTGGACAAGGGCGCCAATAATTGACCAAATTGACAAATTTATTTAAAAAAAAGAGTGAAAAAAGAATGAGGGCGCAAGGAAAATATTGGAGGAGGCGGTCCAGGGTCCCTCCCCACCCCTTGGATGTGCCAGTGAGCACGGTCTTGCCAAAGTATGAAAAGGTCTACTGTTTTGGTAAAATTCCAGAAATTTAAAGCATTCTCCTCTTTTTCCTTTGACGACAAAAATAAATCATGTCCTGGAGTAATTCCCGTATTTGTACCTAATCCAATTTTTTTTCAATTTAAGCCAAAAGTAACCTTACTTTGGGACGTATGAAAATGAACCCTGAGTCTCAAGCCCCTTCCTCTAAGAAAACCTCGAATTTTTCAACTTTTCTGGGCTAAATTTTCAAATAATTTTTTTTATTGGGCCTCCTCCCTCATAATGAATAAATTTTTGAAATTGTCAAAATTATAATGATAATAATTAGCTGCGCTTAGGCAAGAAAAATTATCCTTGCAAAGTAGGTTTTCCTGTACATTCGACTGAGCACAGCTGCCGGTAAGTAGTGGAAAAACATAACAAAGCAGCTCATTTTCTGGTATTACCATGGGACGTTTAGTCATTACTACGTTTCTAAGAGACTATTTAACATCTATAAATGACGGCTGAGGGATAGCCTGTCAAGATAGACGAGGATTACCATGGTAACTAAAGGGACAGGTTGTCCATCATGAAATTCCGTTCTGGAAATGTCAGGGATAGTTCTAACTTTATACTGTTTCCAAGATGAGTAAACGGCAGGAACTGAATTAGGAACTGGAATGGTTTAAAAACTGGCTTTATAGTGCACTTTTAAAAAAACATGTAGGCGGAAACCAAGAAGTACGGAAAACAAATAAAAGATAATACTTTGGTGTTTTTGCACTGGTTTAACGGGAATTAATTGTGTCAGTGCCACTAAGGGTTCAGCTAGGCCTGGATTAACCAACAGGCCCACTAGGTGTGGGTCTATGAGCACACGATGCCAGGAGGCGCCAAAAATTATCAATTAGTGATTTTTTTCTTAACAAAAACTGGGTTGATGGGATTTTTCGTCAAAGTACCAAGTGCACTCTGCCTATTCAAAGAAAAGTGATCTTTAAACAACACAGGAATTCTGTGGCAACTTAGTAACTGTCAGATAAATCCCAAGAATGGCAGCTGATATTTCGGTAACACCTCTCTCTTCCATTACTTTTCGATCATCATCTGCATTCTGTTCAGCGCTTCCATTATCCTCGAATTTTCGAGGGTTTCCCCAAAAATTTTGGGAAAACGGAGAGGCAAAAACGCTGAGGCAAAAACGCGTGGGCCTAGAAGTGTCAAAAATTTAAATCCGGCCCTTTGTGCAGCGCTACTTACCATAACTAGAATATTATCTTTTGGAAAAGTCATAAATAAATTTTGCTGAAAAATAAGTGTTTGTGTTAAATGTTTTAATAAAGCATATTACAATTTAATTTGATCGTAAATAATATAGAATAATTTGTCAGTATAAATAAGCGAAAAGGTTTGCTAAATGAAATTAAAGTTGTTTTGCGAAAGAGATTAAAAAACTGTCTATTTTTTTACCGAGCGGAGCTCGATCACCGGTTAATAGTTTTTAATTAAAATTTATTATATTAAATTAAATTAAATAATTAAATTAACTATTTAAATCAATTAGCTCAAATCTGTATTTCATTAATGCCCGAGTCACACCATAATTATGTCTGTTGATACAAAAAAGTCAAGTCTTGTGAATGACATGTAGTTTTTCTTGATTTTAACTTCACACTTGTATAATAGAAACGGAAAATTAAAATGGCAATACATTGTTTTGAATAGCTTGTACCAACAACTATTTGTTCCCAACAGTAGTGGTTTCAGGCCTCATAAGCGGGAGAGGGGTAAGGTACTTTAATAAGAGTTTAAAATATAAAATATACGGAATTTAGTGTCAGATGTGACAAAAGCGAGGAGGAGAGCAGCTTTCCCTTGCACAGGTCTAGAACCGCCACTGGTTCCAAACTATAATCTGCTAATACTGAATCTTCTCATTTTTTTCAGATACCTGATACAGACAAAAGCCGGCTGTTCCATGCATTGGCACAGGAAGGGGATGAGGGCAGACAGCCTGGGTACCATCTTTGTAGGGGAGAACAGCTTTCCCTTGCACAGGTCTAGAACCGCCACTGGTTCTCAACTATAATCTGCTAATACTGCATCTTCTCATCTTTTTTCAGATACCTGATACAGACAAAAACCGGCTGTTCCATGCATTGACGTAGGAAGGGGGCGAGGGCAGACAACCCTGAGTACCATCCTTGTAGGGGTGACAAAAACTAATCTAAAAGCGTTGTTTTTTTCTGTTTTTTTTTATGTTTATTAATCAGTTTATTTTCACCAAACGTTGCTTTCAAAATAGTTTTCGGTTCCATCTCTTATTCGTCTTAACATGGATCGAAGCGCTAGTAGCTTGAATCAGTTATTTTCATTTTAACATATAACCTTTAATGCCTGGTTAATCACTTTGCCAATCGTAATAATCACAATTATTATAACATCGATATAATAATTTAATTGCACAACTATGTTTAATAATACTGTATTTTAGCTGAAACTTTATTGTTTATTAAGCTATTTTTATTAAAATATTTAGGCTAGCGAAAAATTCCTTAAAAGGCACAATTTACTTTTATTTCACTTCTTCATTTTTTCCACTGCAGCATAAACGCTTTAAATTAGTTTTGTTAACCATATTTTGTTAACAGTTACGAAAAAGAGGGGGAGGGTGACAAGCTGAAACTTCACTCCGGGTGTCAGAAGACCTTTATAAACCGCTAGTTCCATGCTTCTACCTTTTCTAGTTTCAAAAAAGCCTTAACTTTTGACTCTAATTGATCAACCAACAAACTTCTGTTTAAAGTTGAACAATCTAAAGCTCGAGACATTAGGAACGGCATACATAGTTGCCGCTGTCGTAGTCGTGTGTAATATTGGCTTTATTGACTAGTGGCCCGGACACAAAAGTCTAGGCCTAATGAGATCAAATATGAGAATTGTAACATCGGGTATGTCGTTGGTAATAGTTCCGATAGATATTTTAAATGTTGATGGTTCTGATGGGTAGATAGCATTGGTTTTTTTTTCGGAGTCAAATTTCAGTCAGTGTTGCCACATGTAGCACGAAAGTGTTGTTTTAGCACCATTTCATCATGTGTAGCACTGTAGCACGTGCTGCATGGATTGTAGCGCTTTTTCTTGTATGACAAAATTGAAAATATAGACATATAAAATGCGATTGGAGGGTGGGTTTCACATCAAAATGTATGCCAGAACATAGTTTATGCGTGACTATAACCTAAATACATATACATAAGGGACATGCATGTAGCCACGGAACGCGCCAAGAAATATTTGACTTTAGCACTGGAAAATGATCTGTGGCACGCAAATCTGGACAATTGTAGAACTTTACGAAACTGACCGTAGTGGCAACCCTGATTAGGGTTTCCTATCTTATCAGATTCACATACTCTTTGGGCGGTAATCATTGTTGAATACTTTTGTCTCAATAAGTTGCCACAAGGAGTCAACTCCCAGCAGTGAACTTCGAATGCTATCTTGAAATTCCTTTAAAGGGCCAATCACACATAGCTTTTTTCAGCACCGACTTGTCAAATCGGCACCGAATTGCAAAGAAAATGGCAGCAATTCAAGCTTGAAAATTTGTCCAGTTTTCGGGGCCGACTTCCATAACCGGTAGTGAATTTCATCATGAACATAAAAATAAAACTCATAAAATACTCTTCCTGAGATGATTCAATCCTCAATCGTTTCCTTCTCTTCAGCAGAAATATCAAGAGAACTTTTGATAAACTGCAGTTGACTATTAGCGTCCATGATCTTCAGTTTTGAAAATCGCGCGCATAGGGCACAGGTTTTTGTACCGTTATCGTTTGCTCAATTAGCTGTAGGAATCGGTGTCCAAAAAAAAAAAAAAAAAAAGAAAAGAAAAAAAAAAAAAAAAAAAAACGTGTATCTTGCCCTTAAGAGGGGTTTTGATTATTTTCCTTAATGATAATTACCAAGACAATCTGGAAATCATCATTATAATGTCATCGTGAGCCTTGGGGTAATAAATCGAAAAAGTAACTGTCAAAGTTAAATATAAGTGAAATCATTTATTGAATTAAGTAGAATTAGTTAAAAAACCTATTGACAACACTGAACAAAAAGTATTATACCTTCAGAAACAGCTAAAATGTCATCTAGTAAAACAAAGAAAATGTCTCAATTAACCAAAATTAATTTATTAATCGGTTTAATTTAAATTAATTTATATAGTATTAAATTAACATAACATTAAATACCAATTTATGTTTAATCATAACGCTAAATATTATATATACTATTGAGATAATATTAAATTTATATTAATGTTAATTAAAATATTAATATTTACCCAAACAATTAACCGAAAAATGAAATTCAAAATTCTGAGTTAAGATCTAAACAAAGGCCCAAAAAAAAGGAGAAAGATTAGATCAAACAGTTCGTCGTAACGAACTGTAAGTAAGGAGTGATACGGCTCAATATTCATCGAAATTCTAAAAAAACGGAAATTTGAATTTCAAATTCCATTGAATTTCAACATCAAAACTTTAGCGTGAAGAGCAAGGTATTGCGGAGGGGGCAACCCCTTCACATACGGAATAATTTATGTTTGTTTTGATGTTGCTCCTTACTTTCAGTTGACAAAACTTGTTTTGTATTTTTTTTTATTATTTTTGTTTTTTAATTACGAATAAGAAGGAATGAGAAACAGTGAACCCTATGGTGATAAGTAGTGGGACTACGGCTTTCAACAAATGATAAAGCTCTTCGTATGTTTTGTAGTCTTAATACACAAAGCGTTAAAGTTTTTGTATGAATAGACAAACTGATGTGAACATTTTTTGGGGGGTTCTAGAATTCGGGAAGATGCCGAGGTTTTAAGAAAATGCAAAATAAAATAAAACAGGCCATCTACGTGTATGGAAACTTGAGGGGGGGAGGGGGATCTGGCCATTTTCGGTGATATAACGACACAGCGGACTAAATGTAAGGGTCAAAGTGTCGCATGATTTATGCAGTGTTGTGTTGCATAGTGTTGTAGTGTTGCATGGTTCATAGTGCTGCAAGGTTTCGCCGCATGCGTCGCTATTACTGATATAAAAAGAAAGCATACAACAAGTTTCTTTTCTAACAAAAAATAAATATTTACATATAAATATTTACAATTAGTATTATATTTACATATAATATTACATATAATAATAGTTTCTTAACTGACATTACTTTTCTTTAGCGTTTGCTAATCCCTCAACGCTGTTTTCGAATAGTAATTAAAAAAAACTTTCCGAAAAATGAGTTTTTCAAAGAAAAGTAAAGGTCATTTTAAATTAAGCTCAGTTGATACGAATACCTGTTAAAATTCAAACTCAAAACGACCAGAAATTACTATTAAAGAATAAATGAAACCCAAAATGAACAGAAATTAAATAAACAATCATAGCAAAAAACATACAACAAGTAATAATATAAATGAATAAATAGATCTTAAAGCGAGTAGTGCTTAGATTGAATATGAAAATCAAGCTTAAAACGAAAACAAATGTTTTGCTATTAAAGTATAAATGAAACTTAAAACGAACAGAAATTAAATATACAATCAATGCGAACAAACATACAATATATATTAATGTAAATGAATAAATAAATATTAAAACGAGTGAAACTTAAAAAGAATATGCAAATCAAGTTTGAATCGAATAAAAATAACAACAGACAAGAGATTGGGTATCGCCTCACTGCAGAAGCCTAAAACCTACTGCGTCATTGGCGCTTTACTGAAAACAATTCTTTGAAATGTTTCCACTTTTGTAACTTGAAGAAATTAAAAATTAATTAAGATTTTAGGGAATAAATATCAGCATATGTATGTTAAATTGACAATGCAAATTTTTTTTCAGTAAACTCATTTGAATTTTTTTTCAGTAAAGTACAAATTATATTTTGGCTTTTAGAAAGCATAGGGGTTTTGAACCCTACTCATATTAATTTATGCTCGTTTTGAGTTTGACTCTAATATTTATTTTAATATTTGTTCGTTTTGGGTTTCATTTATTTATTGATACTGATTTGGGGTAAATGTATGCTTGGTAGATTATATGATAGTCCGGACGCAAGGTGTTGAAAGTGTGAATCATACCACGACGGAATGGGGCTGCTACGAGAATTAGCCTATCCTCCACCCCTAAATTGACCATGCGGATTCAAAAATACCAAAGGCACTTGCTTGCGCGTGGTGGAACACTCCGAAACTTGACATTTTATTATATTTTGGTGTTTCATGCAAGAAAATGCATGTTCCTCAAAGTTTGAGGTGCAGTTTTCCGCTGAAATAGAAATGCCTAGAAGCCATAGAATGTTTTCATAACAAACTAACACGATTAGTTAGAAAAAATGGCAGAGTTAAAAAAATGGCAAAACTCTATGAGTCTTGAACAGTCTTGGAAAGTATAAACAAAATCAAATTGAATATTAGATATATGATGATATTAATTGTTGAAAGATCCATCAGTTCAAGATTTTTTTTCACTGTAATTTTTATTTTCATTTTCAATGCTTTAAGAACTGGAAAATAATAAATTTGTAATATACGAGTAATTCGTTTTCAGTGAAGCACCAATGACGCAGAAGGCTTTAGGTTTTTACAGTTAAAGAAGGGGGCAGTATCCAAATTTTGTTGTAGTGAAACTATATTTGTCTTGACCAATCTTGAAAAGAACTAACAAATTAAACTGAATATTTGATGCATAATGATATTAATTGCTAAAAGCTCATCAGTTCAAAATTTTACTGTAATTTTAATATTTATTTTCAATATTAAGTACAAACGAAAACATTTGTAATATAATTCTTTTTCAGTAAAGCGCCAATGACGCAGTAGGTGCAGTGAGGCGATACCCAAACTCTTGTTTGTAGTTATTTTTATTCGATTCAAACTTTATTTGCATATTCTTTTTAAGTTTCACTCGTTTTAAGATTTATTTATTCATTTACATTAATATATATTGTATGTTTGTTCGCATTGATTGTATATTTAATTTCTAGTTTCATTTATACTTTAATAGCAAAACATTTGTTTTCGTTTTAAGCTTGATTTTCATATTCAATCTAAGCACTACTCGCTTTAGGATCTATTTATTCATTTATATTATTACTTGTTGTATGTTTTTTGCTATGATTATTTATTTAATTTCTGTTCGTTTTGGGTTTCATTTATTCTTTAATAGTAATTTCTGGTCGTTTTGAGTTTGAATTTTAACAGGTATTCGTATCAACTGAGCTTAAGTTTAAAATGGCCTTTACTTTTCTTTGAAAAACTTATTTTTCGGAAAGTGTTTTTTTAATTAATTTTTGTTCGTTTTTGATTGCAAAAAGTTTCAAGTTTTTATGGCATGGAGGGGGGGGGGGGTACTTACTGTCCGATTACTCTTGACTTTGAAAAACAGATCTAGAAATTTCAATTTAAATCGAATGAGGCTTTTTTCAAAGTCTATACGATTACCTCTTTGATAAAAACCTTATATATGAACAATAGACAGCTTGCATAACTTGTGGACAGCGATTGACAACAATGAATGGATTGAAAAAATAGCTCCAATAAGGGGGTTTAGACCATTTCACTTGCTGACACAAAGGGATCACGACTGTTTGGAATTGACCTTAATAGGATTTTGTGTGCCAAAGCAATTTTGCATCTATCACAGAGTATGTATTTTAACCTTAAAGTTGGATAATTATAATAGATTTCCTATATGTTCTTCCCATACAAAACCCCTTCCCATAAGTTATAAACCCCCCTTAATAAGTTATACCCCAGGGCATAACTTAAAACGCCTACCCCCGGGCCCTGGTGGGCTGTGTCGACACTGGAGTTTTTTGTTATCAGAACTTTGAACTATTTAAAATTTTTATCTGATGCATTTATAGCTTGGAGGAGGGGGGAGAGGCTAGTTACCCTCCAATCTCTTTTGACTTTTAAAAAGTGAACAAGAACTTTCAATTTTCAGTCAAATGAGCCCTCTCTAAAGTTTATACGAGCATCCCTTCCATAAGAAATAATGGGAAGGATTCGGAGAATCCTTAAATTACAACCCTTGCCCTGAGGGCTATGGGGGAGTTGTCATCCTCAAAGACCTAATTTCCAGAATTTAAAACTACGTTTAATTAAATGGCTGTCTCAAAATTTTGATTGGATGTGTTTGGGGAAATGATGGGCGTCGGGGGGAGGGGGCTAGTTGCACACCAATCACTTTCGACTATTAAAAACGGCACTAGCCCTTTATTTCCAATCGAATGACCCTGTTTTGAAGTTTCTATGACAACACCTTCTATAAAAACCTTATACGCCCCCAGGGCATAACTTAAAACCCTTGCCCTGAGGGTTGTGGGGGAGTGTCCTCCTCAAAAATATATTTTCTATCTGGAAATCAACTACGCTGAACAAAATGGCTATCTCAAAATTTGATTGGAATGTTTTTGGGGGAATGATGGGCGTGGGGGGGGGGGGCTAGTTGCCCTCCAATCATTTTCGACTATTAAAAAGGGCACTATCCCTTTAATTTCCAATAGAATGAGCCTGTTTTGTAGTTTCTACGACAACGCCTTCTATAAAAACCTTATATGGTCCCAGGGCATAACTTAAAACCCTTGCTCTGAGGGTTGTGGGGGAGTGTCCACCTCAAAAATATATTTTCTATCTGGAAATCAACTACGCTGAACAAAATGGCTATCTCAAAATTTTGATTGGATGTATTTGGGGAAATGATGGGTGTGGGGGGGAGGGGGCTAGTTACACTCCAATCACTTTCGATTATTAAAAAGGGCACTAGCCCTTTAATTTCCAATCGATTGAGCCTGTTTTGAAGTTTCTACGACAAACGCCTTCTATAAAAACCTTATATGCCCCCAGGGCATAACTTAAAACCCTTGCCCTGAGGGTTGTGGGGGAGTGTCCTCCTCAAAAATATATTTTTTATCTGGAAATCAACTATGCTGAACAAAATGGCTATCTCAAAATTTTGATTGGATGTGTTTGGGGGAATTGTGGTTGTGGGGGGGGGCTAGTTGCCCTTCAATCATTTTCGACTATTAAAAAGGGCACTAGAACTCTCGATTTCCAATCGAATGATCCCCCTTTGAAGTTTCTACGACAGCCCCTTCCATATGAAGTGCCTCTGGGAAAAAAAATAATAATAAATAATAAATAATCAAACAGTTCGTGGTAACGAACTGTAAGTAAGGAGCGACCCGGCTCAATGGTAACCGAAACTCTAGAAAACGGTATTTTGATACAAATAGATACATCAAAAGAATCATATTTTAATGCTGATTTCAAATATATAAGTTTTATCAAGTTTAATTCTACCCATCAAAAGTTAGGCGCCTGAGAAAATTTGGCTGATTTTCGAAAAAAGGAGGAAAGACCCCCTAAAAATTATAGAACCTTAATGAAAAGGTTCTATAATCATCACCATCATATTCAGCGTATCAGAGAACCCTACTGTAGAGGTTTCAAGCTCCCATCTACAAAAATGTGGAATTTTGCATTTTTTGCCAGAAGAAAGATCACGGGTGCGTGTTTATTTATTTATTTTTTTTTTCCCAGGGGTAATTGTATCGACTCAGTTGTCCTAGAATATCGTGGGAGGGCTCATTGGAATGGAAATTAAAAGTTCTAGTGCCCTTTTTAAGTGACCAAAAAAAATGGAGGGCAACTAGGCCCCCTCCCACGCTCATTTTTTTCCCAAAGTCACCTGATCAAAATTTTGAGATAGCCATTTTGTTCAGCATGTTCGAAAATATATTAAGTATGTCTTTTAGGATGACTTAATCCCCCGAAGCTCCCGGGGGGAGGGCTGAAAGTTATGAACTTCACCCAATGTTAACATATAGTATTGGTTATTTGGAAGTATACAGACGTTTTCTGGGGAGATTTTTCCTGGTAGTGGGAGGGGGGGGGGGGGTTGGTGGGTCGGGGAGTTATGTGGGAGGATATTTCCATGAAGGGAGTTTTCATGGGGGAAGGGACATTGCTATGAAGGGGACGCCGGACTTCCCAGCATTATTTAAAAAAAGATCAGAAATTTAATATAAAAAAAAAACAAGTATTTCAACTGCAATAGCAGCAACATCGAAACTTTAAACGAACAGAAAATATTACATATATGATTGGGTTCACCCCGTAGTCAATACCTCGCTCTTTAAGCCAATTTTTTAGTACTTTCATAAGAGCTATTTATTCTAATTAACGGCCTTTGTGATTAAGCGGTCATTTTTAAAGAATTGGAACAAAATTCGAACTTTCGCTTAAAGAGCAAGTTATTGACTAGGGGGTGAACCCCCTAATAAACAAATTAAAAATATATGAATATAAAAGTTCGTTACGTAAGTTAATTCTTAAGTTACGTATATTTATTACTAATAAAAACGTTTGTAAATAAAATAAAACAAGTTTCGAGAAAGCCATTTAACTAAATAAAAGTAAATTAATATGAAAATTTTGTTTTAATTATTCATGTACGGTGAGCCAAGATCCAAACCTGCATTTATTCAAAAACGTTCAAAAATTAAATAAAAAAACAAGTTTTTTTAACTGAAAGTAAGGAGCGACATTAAAACTTAAAACGAACAGAAATTATTCCGTATATGAAAGGGACTGTCCCCTCCTCAACGCCTCGCTCTTTACGCTAAAGTTTGACTCTGTCTCACAACTTTATTTTTTAAAACAATAAAAAACTTTAGCGTAAAGATCGAGGCGCTGAGGAGGGGACAGTCCCTTTCATATACGGAATAATTTCTGTTCGTTTTAAGTTTTAATGTCGCTCCTTACTTTCAGTTAAAAAAACTTGTTTTTTTATTTAATAAAACATTGGAGCCGTATGGCCTTTACTATAGACAACGCTACAGCGTTGCCTCTGATGCGAGCTCATTCATATGTGTCACTATCCTTTTGATCATTATAGGACAGATTATCTGAGACATTAAAACGAGCTATAGATATTTGTGGATCAAATTTAAGTAAAAGATAATTAGTCAAATTTTTGGGCTGAAATTAATTTGTCCCCTCGTTAATATTTTGTCAATTACGATACTGAAAAAGAATCAGACTCAGATTTTTAAAAATATTACGTCAAGGGGGCACTCGCTTTCCGTAGCCTGGTGTACATCCCCGAACGCCTAGCACGGGACACCTTTCCGCCACTCTTGGCAGAGTCTCCGCCTCACCTGACACAGTCTCTGCTACGGCTTGACACGTGCCACCTGGTGTAAGGGATTTCTGAAAGTTGGCACCCCAGCGTATCATGTAATATCTTTTAATCTTTATTGTCACAATCAAGGCCGTACCTAGGGGGGGGGGGGTAGGGTGTTTTGAAACCCCTCCCCCTCTGAAATGTTTGTCTGAATCGTAAAAACGTTACAAAAATGGATATAAGCAAATCTTTTATGCGTTTTTTGAGGATTTTTTGCGTACCGCCCCCCCCTAAAAAAAAAATCCTAGGCACGTTCTTGGTCACAATATCTACAAAAAGAGCATCAATACTATTTTGACTTCATCATAAGGTATGTTATGACCTTGACTAAAAGAAAATCAAACTGCTTTTCCTCCTCTCTCAATTACTTTCTCAATTCTGTTTTTTTGTAATTACCCTTTATCGCACAGAGCAGTTTGCTGTTGACTATACAAATGTTACTGCCTATAATAAAGACCTGGTCCTGTCTCATCAGTGCAGCCTCGGGGCAACCCAATCCCTATGGTCTTGGCTGGGGTTAAATAATATATGGTATATTTTTCGGCAGAAAACTTACATATTTTAAGCTTTCATTGTCGTAAAATTGCTTATGAAAAACGTCTATGTGACATACATATTTCACTTGATAAAATTTTTAATTTGACACTTTGAAGCTAAATATACATCTGTTTTTTAGTAAAGAAGCATTAAGTCTTGTTCAAAATTTTACAAGCCATATGGTTACCATGTCGTTACCATGCCCAGTTTTTTCGCCCCCTCCTAATTTGGAAAAATACTTTTTTGGTATTTTCATTGAATTTTTTTTGCTACTTCCGTCGAAGAAACTGAAAAATAACAAAATCACCTCAATAAATTTTTAAAAATATGACCCCCCCCCCCTTCCTTACACTTTCATGAATTGACACCAGTATTTTTTACATCTGAATGTTGAATAGCTCGAGTAGCATTTGAAGCTAACCTCATTTCAGAGGTTCGTTAATATGGTATATTTTTCAGCAGAAAACTATATACTTTACAATCTATTCAAAGTATAGTCAACAAATGTCGTAAATTGTCACGCTTCTAAAAACTAACCAAAGGGGACATGCCTAGTTGACTTGATAAAAACTTTAGTTTATTTTTAATTTAGAATTTAATTTAAACTAAATATACATACATTTAGTGAAGAAGCAGAAAACTTTTTTCGGCAGAATACTTAAATATTTTACAATGCATTCAAACTTTACTCAATAATTGTTGTAAAATGTCGTGCTTATGAAAAACGTCTATTTAACATACATATTTCACTTGATAAAATTTTTAATTTGACGCTTCGAAGCTAAATATACGTCCATTTTTTAGTAGAAGCACATATCAATCTTTGTCAAAGTTTTACAAGCAATATCGTCATCATGTCACAAATGTCGTAAATTTTCACTCTTATGAAAACTAACCAAAGGGGACATGCCTAGCTAACTAAAGAAAAACTTTAATTTAACACTTTTAAACTAAATATACATACATTTAGTGAAGAAGCAGAAAATCTGTCTCAAATGTTTACGAGCTACATCATTATCATGTCACGCATAAACTTTACATGAATTTCACAACAAAATTAGAAACTCTCACGCTAAACCCATTGTTTGCACTTTAAAACAATTTTCCTGTGTCTGTTAGCGGTATCAACTAATCTCTTTCATATCAACATATATCACTATCTAAATCGTTGAACAACAATTTTCTATCCAGGTTGGAGCCCTGTCTAATTAAACTGAAAATAGCTACTTATGCTCATGCCTCGTCTGTTACAACGACTTCGATTTAGCATCGCTTAGGGCTTCAGTATTCGCCCCTTGAACCCTCAGTCGCTTAAATCACTCAATGGAATAGAAAAAGAAGAATCGTAACTTATATCAAATGTGTCAAGAATTCAATATGGGTTTATTATTTAGGCTGTCAGAATAAGCAAGAGAATAGAATATTCTTAGATTAATGTGTGATAGGTAATGGATGAATTAATAAACGTGATGGGAATATTTCCCTTAGAAAGGCTGGGAACCGTAGAAAAGAGGGCATACTCAAATTCAAAATACCCTTAAATGGGCAAACAGGGTTGCTAGTGTTTGAGATTTTACCCAAAATTTGTACTATAATACATTTTATGACAACATATTTGTGACTATGATTATATTATTCTTTACGTTACACATCTTGTCATCCATGTATACAAATTGATTACCATTCAATTGGCTTAATGGCTTAAATGGCTTACCCTTTGGTAAGCCATTTACAACTCCTTTCTGGTGATGCCTGGGTTTACATTGATACTACATGGTAAGCATTTAGCCGAATATTTCAGAGCTAAGGGTTTACGTGGGAGGATATAAAAGAAGAATGTCTTTACTATAAATTATTAATTTTTTCAACAAAATCGATATATATGTTTTGAAAACAAATAAAAGAGAAGAACTTCACAGAAGTACTGCACGAAAGGAACTACTTGTAACACTTCAGAAATCCGTATATAAAATGATTTCCAAGGTTCTTAGAAACACGTTCTACTATATTACTACTCTACTTCCAAGTTCCGCTTTCTGGTATTATAAACCTAGATTTTCTGATTACCATTTCCAAAATACAAAGCGTCATAAATTCTATAAGCCCGTGTTCTACTTAGGGTTTCTAGAGTCCAATATAAGTTCAAAGATAAAGTTGACCAAAATTGTATTAAAATTAGTTCCATGTTTTCTGTTCCAAGAATTATATTCAAAATTTTAAGATTTTGTTTCCTTTTCCAAGAGTTATATTCACAAGTTTACACTTTATTGGATTTCTGCAAACTCACACCACTTTGGGCTGTCTATTAGAAAATGAGTTGGCCCCTCCAAGATTTTTCTGGATTTAGGCTACACCAACCCAGTGGCTTAACTAGAAAATGCAAGGGTGTGGACCGTCTAGAGCGGTACTTTCCATTGGGTGGCACGGAGAGAAGAGAAGACGAGAACCAAAAGAGCGGAGGTCACTTCTAAAGTATATTACGACCCCGAAAGATCGAGCTTCTATTTGTGAAGACTTCGAAACATCTGTTAGAAAATCTGCTTTTAGAGAGCGGTCTAGATTCATGAGTCAAAAAGGTTGGCACCAAAGATAAATGTGCTCAATCCTCATGCTTTCCTGACCAAGCTTTGCCATAAAAATATACACTGAGAAATAAAAAGCACATGCTAATCCCAATACAATTCTAGAGTTCAAAGTTGAAGGAAGTGAAGGACCGTCCAATCTTGAGCACCCAAAGGATGTCGGACATGACCCACAAAAATTTCAGCAGTGATAGCTGCAAACTAGTACAAATAGAACCACGGCCTATAGTAACCGAAACTTATAAGGTGTTTTGAAAAATAAATGTCTAGCAAGAAACAATGGCAAATTGCAATTGTTCCTTACAATTGTTTCTTACTAATTCAGGAACTATAACTTTTATTTCAGTTAACCCCATACAGTCTAAATCCCATACTCTTTCTGACAAACTAATTTACACCAATTCACGCACCCCCAACCCAACCAAAAATCGAGGGGTTAACAACTGGGCATTTTGAGGGACACCTAGAGGCATGAGGCACGGAGGCACGCCGGAGGCATGCCTCCGGAGGCACGCCGGAGGCATATTCCAAAGGGCACAATATGTAAATATATACAGCTTGCCTGTTATTCGGTATCTGTCGAATATTTCAGCATCTTCAAAAGCGATCTTTTAAAACTTGGAAAAAATCATTTACGGGTTTATTTGGCAAGGAAAAGAACCCCCAAGACTGAAAACAACTGATATGTACCTAAAGAAGAAGAACGGAGGACTGCAAGTTATTGATATCCATGCAAAAACTAGGTAACCCTACGATGGCACTGATGGTGTCACTTTTTACTATTACACATGCAGCGTTGCCACCAGCTCAAAAATAAAATTCCGATTTTTCTTTAAAAAAAATCATGAAATTTCCGAAAAAAAATCCCGGAACACAGTTTTTAAGTTATACAACATAGAGCTGCGCGGTGATGACGTAAAAAAGCAAGATGCAAAATTCAAAGTACCGTGAAACGTGGTTTCTAGTTGTAACTAACAACTGATTGTCAATATTCCTAATATTATTTCGACGTGAAAACGTTCTGGTGGATTAGTAGGATCTATGACAAATATTTTATGCCAAAATAATTCGCCAAAGTTCCGAAAAAACGTGTCTACGCATCCACGTTTCATCGTTATTTGAATTTCCCGCCCAAGAATTGACGTCACGCTTCGCAGCCCTATTCAATATGACTTGGCCAGCGGTAAAAGTTGCCTTTTATCACGTCTTCACACGTACCTTTCCCTTTTATCATACATGCTTTTCTGTTTAGTGGCTGTGCCAAGACGCACCCTTGGATCTTGGATTCTTAATTGTACTAAAAAAAAAGGAATCTGTTGCTTTGACACGAAAGAATCCGGAAGAAACACAGGTCCCTTTTTCCCGAATGTACTTAGAATCCAACTTTCTTGGAATTAAACCCAGGCCTTTGGGTATTTGAAGAGAAAACTGTAAAGCAACAGTCAGAAAAACTGTTACTACCGAGTTATTAGTAAAAAGCGCTAATTAAAGCAACCAACTAAAAAAAATAACTAGTTTCTCAGATATTTATTGGTACGTTTCAGTAATCATCTCAATAATCACAGCTCAAATGACAACCCTAAGAAACTGGACAAATGAGATTCAGTAAATCAAACTAAGCTCGGTTAGCACAAGTATAAACACTTAGTCCTCTACTACTAAGTCTTCTACTGAGCATAACAAGTTTTCCGATGGCATTCATCGCTTCCGCTGCCCTAGATCTCGGAATGCATTCGAGACTCATAAAATTATATCAAGAACTCAAGCAGATGGGGGACGAGGGGCACACGTACTTGAGCTGGAAGGACCAGCCCCGCCTTAGGTGGCCTCCTCGTCCGTAGGAGACATGGTTCAAGATTCTGTTCAGTTCTGTGCCCTCATGCACGTCGGTATTAAGGTTATTTTTGGTTTTTTGTTGATGGGTTGGTTGTATTTGTTTTTTTTGTTGATTAAGGTTGGTCGTAAAAAGGGCTGAAAAAAAATAAAAAAAAAAGAATGAAAAAATTGCCACCGCAAGAATGGGTTCCTTGTGGACGGAGGACACCCAGTCTACGGGAGAGCAAATATATTTTTTTGTGTTAAAAAATTTTAAAGTTGTAAGAGTAAGCCTTTTGGAAGACCACCTTTAAAATTCGAATTCATATTAGTGAAAATTGAAGGATATGAATTTTAAGAAATTGAAGTAAAAATACCACCGGAAAAGCGTCTCCTAGAGGGGAAAGACACCCTGGAACGGGGGGAGCGATAGATATTTGGCAAGAATAAAGTTAAATGGTAGTGTGCCTTCATGTCCACTAATTCATTGACTGGTATATAATAAATTTTTTTTTTTTGAAGTTTAGGTGATATGATAATGTGTAAAGTTGTAAGATTTATATGTTTTTGAATTAGAATATCACCGAGTGGAGAGGAGGAGGGGAGGGAAAAAAATAACAACTATCTCTGAAAAATGTTAAACAAAATTCCTTCTGTTGACACACAGAACATGGCGATGGTGGTGGTTATGGTCTTGAGGTCAGTTGTGGGTTTAGGTGCCATTTTTAACATGATGATTGCGATGCTGACGAGACATCAAAAAAGTGGAACCCTTTCTTCTGGATAAATGAATTCAGCTTTGTGAAGACGTCTGAGTCAAAGCCAAAGACAATGTTGGTGCCGATTTCCATAGAAACAGGTTCTGCTGAATGCATGATATACAGGCTGGAGTCACAGTAACCCTGGTCTACCAATGCGGCAGTTAATGTGAGATCAGCATTCAGCCGGAACCACTGGCACAGAATTCCTATGTCGTCAGGGAACGGCATCGCCATATTCTGCGTGTCAACAGAGTGGCATCTTCGCCCAGACAAGTAGCCAAACTGTATGACCCGCCGACTCAGCTTCTCAGAGCTTTCCTTCAGAAGCCAAAACAGCGTGGATTTTTTTTATTGGTGTTATGGAGCCGTCAGAAATCTTGACAAGACAAAACCTAGAACTCTTCATGTTCGTCACAGGCTCACTAACCCAATTTTCTCAACTTGGTGTTTCACACAGTGAGCAATCACTGGCAAATCTTCAAAGATGCCGTCACTTTCCGAGCCCGATTCAGTGTCAGTCGCGGAAGCCTTTTCCTGCTTATCGGACAGAGTATTTTCCTCTGAGTCATCGTCTGAGTCACTGTCGTGAAGTAGAGAAAGACGAACATTCGGTACTTGGTGACCGAAAGCAGAAAGTACGTCGTCGGGCATCAAGGCTTTCATTATTCGCTGGCTTTCAATACGAGCTCGCCCTATCTCGAGCTTGATTTCATCGTCCCCGGGCAAAGAAAAATCGGAACTGACAGACACAACACCAATGGATCTAACTCGCTTGGCCTTGGGCAAGGACAACTGTTCATTAGAATATTGAGCTTCAAAATCCGTTATACTTTCATATCGACGAATTCGATGTAGAAGTTGGAGGAACGAAAAGTTTATTACAGTACTGTAAGTGCTGGTTTGAGACCACATCTCCCTAAAAAAGTCTTCACACGGTTGGCTATTCATGTCGGAGAGTTTGAAAAGACGTTCGAGCCCAAGCCGTTTGAATCGACGAATGAGAAGCACTAGGGAATGCATATATATCTCTAGGCAATGGTAAAGGCTCGGGTAAAGGTTTGTGGTATTAAAATTCTCGTTCAAAGCATAATGTCCACTCTTTGGTCGTGTAAACAACACGACCAAGTAAAGATAACCTCTCAAGAGGAGAAAGTTTGCTGTCGTAAAAAACGCGCTGTACGCTTTCCATAAGCCAAAGATAAAACTGTGTTCCTTCGCTTCCAGAAACACGCTGTTTCTGGTGTGCCGGAGGCACCGAGGCACAGCCGGACGCACGAAGGAAGGGACACCTGTGACGGTCAGTTATTAGACCCTCGCCAAAAATACTTCTACCCTCCCACATCAAACACTCTCCGTTCATATATCTACCCCTCTGACTCCATGCCCTATCCATCCATTTAATCCCAACTGTCAAGAGAGAAAAAAACGCCAGAAGCAGCAACGGTTGACGATGGAGAATACGCCATCGAAACATCGGTCCCAAACAGAGTGGGACACAATCCTGGAGTTTATAGTATTAACCTATTTTCATCATAGAGCATCATGGATGTAATCCAATCATTTAGGATATTTTGTTATCTGTGTAAATATTATTCCACTATGTTGCAAGTATTACGTTAAATAAAAAATTTATACAGTTGAATGGTGTTAGTGTTATCCCCATCATCTTCTAAAAAACCCGTTTAAAGGCATTGAAGGGGATGGTTATTCATTGGACTCAAAAGAATGTGGTACTTTTAGGGTCTGCTCCAGGTGGCACATATACTAGTTACGCCAGTGTGGCAATCAAGGGCGGATCCAACGGTGTCAATTTACGAGAATGGGGGGAGGGGCAAAATTTACTATCTTTTAAGCCTCTGAGGAGCAATTCTTTGATAAAAACACAAAACAAAGCATTTTCAATTAAACTGTAATTTTAATTCCTTAATTAAAAAGGAATTTTCTAAAATCTAATGACAGCATAAAATCTAGGGGTTAACCCCCCCCCCCCCTATTCCCCTAAATTGACGTTTCTAAGCCATCCTCCTCCTATGCCGTTGTTTATTCCCAGGTCCACCAGTAACTCCAGTAATTTTGGATCGATTTAAATAAATAATGGTCCCCCTCACAATCCACCCAAAATTCTATATTTAATAATACTCTTAAAAATTGTTAGCCCAAAAACACTGTCAATGCAAAATTTTGACTGGGTATTTATGTGTTGTCTAAAATTTAAATTGCAATCCAAAATTTTAACTCTTGGGCAGAAAGGCTGAAACTTTACAAATATGCCTAAATTAATCAATAGAATAAAACTGTTTCAATTAAAAACGAACAGAAATTCATTTTTATAAATTTTTCTCGAAAAGAAGTTTTTCAAATATCAACGACAGCACAAGCTTCTCCTTAGAAATTAAAAAAAAAAATCAAAATTGTTAAGAATTCTGGAATTGTTGTTGTTTTATATTAAGCAGCCCATTTAATCTCATTGGTCCTTTCCAGTAATCTTTATCATTATGGTGATTTTGTATTTTGATGTTTTAATAAATATAATACTGTTATATATGCTGTCTTCACTGAAACCCAAATGATACTCAGTCCACTTAATGGCTCGACACGGAGTGGTGGGGTAGGACCACTCTTATTTGTCTTATTTGCCAATAAACAACCCACTTCTCAAAATATAAATCGTTTTCAGTAAAGCGTAAATGATGATCTGGTGTTTGGAATGTTTAAGCGCGGCAGCTCTGCCCTTGTCTGTTATAATTTCTCTTCGTTTTAAGCTCGATTTGAATATTCATTTTAATTTCTGCTAGTTTTTGGCGTCCTTTACTCATCATCAGTAATTTCTGCTTGTTTTAATTTAGAATTAGTACATGACTTTATCTGTGTTCCTCTTAGGTCTACAAAGGCTCTTTTTTTTTTTTTTTTTTTTTTTTTGAAAGGTCCGTTTTGTTGGGAAAGGTTTCATAAGATTAATTTTTTAAACAATAAAGATGCATGAAAACATTTAGAGGCCATGGGCTACTGTTTACGTTGCTTTGTTTCTAAGCTTGAATTTTATTTTTTAATTCTCAAACAAGTAGTGTTTTTGCTGCAGTCAGAGGCAGCAGTCTAGCTTTACCTTAGTAAAGAGCCATGTACCTTCCATCTTCTTTTTTCTTCCATACCATTTCGTGTGACAGGGATGCTCATGAAAAATTTGGAAGGTGGCTCAATCGAACGAAAAGTAATAGCTATAGGGCCCTTGTTCAAGGGTTGAAAATAATAAGAAGGCAACAAATCCCCCTACCACGTTTTTTGCTATCCTGTCCTACCTAACCCCCCTCATGGTATCAGATTAAAATTCTGAGATAGTTTTTTTTTAAGTAAAACTATCCTTCCCGGGATGACACCACCCCCAGAACCCCAGGGCAAGGGCTTTCGGCTATACAAAAAACTTCTGTTTCAAAACTGCTTAGAAACTTACACCTGTAAGTTTCTGGTTCAAGGACACTCTAATGTACAATAATAATAATAATAATAATAAAATAGCTTGAGTATTAACAGTCTAAATAATTGAGCAAAGTGAGCCCTGACTTAAAAATTCAGTCTTAGTTTGGGCACTAGGGACCCGGAAAAAGGGCTTTTGTTTCCCATGGAGCTTGAAACTGATATATTTAAGTGTTTGGGCCATATAGACAAAAAAAATGAAAATTGAGTTTGATTTCTGGAAACAACCTGATAAAGGGTCAAAAACCTTCTTTAGCTGGGGCACGGCCCTCCAGACATGTTGACAAAGAATGGTCCCAAAGAATATTCTTTCAGATTGGTTTTAAAACTTTTAAGAATCTATCCTTGGGCTAAGGGGACCAAACTTTCTCTTGGAAGGGCGAAGGATTTGATGGGCCCGGAAAAGGCCGAAAAACTGTTTTTCCCTACTATTTTTTAACTTACAACCTTAAGTTCTCACGCCAATAGGGACCTACTAATATACAAGACAAATTTCTTCCCCCCCCCCAAAAAAAAAAAAATAAATTGCTGCCCAAAAATGGATGATTTTTTCTGATCGGCTCTAAAGTTATAACTTTATGTCCTTGGGCTAATGGGTCCCAACAAAAAAGGGGAAGGAATCAGTTTTACACCAAAAGCAGGGCCTGACAATATGCCAAAAATGGCCGAAGAACTCTTTTCTCCAAAACACAAGAAAAAAGGGAAAACGAAAGGTGGATTCCCCCTGAAAAAGGGCCTAAAAAGCTTTTTCTTAAATGGTTTGAAACTTTGGTCCAGAAGGTCCTGGGATAAAGAAAGTCCCGGAACAAAAAGAAAATTTATGTTGGATATGAAGACCCTCAAAAGCTGATACCTTTTGGCGCTACAGCTGATACCTGTAACAGGGAACAACTGTCTCAACGCTAAACCTCTGTGCTTCTCAAAGCTCACGAGAATCTAATCAATGATAAATTTTTATAAATCCGACGCGAGGTTCCGACCTCAATGTACATCCTCCTTAATCATGAGTGGATTTGGCTCTGACTTGAGCATACACTCATCGGGAGTGTATTCATGTTCCAAGCATCCGTATGAAGCTCACGGAGATCATCTGCGGCCAACTCAGGCAGGTCTTAAATTTAAACTTTAATTAAATATAAACTTATTTCAAATTTTATTTTTAACTTATTTTAACTTATTTTGAACTTATTTTAAACATTAATTATTATACTTAAATTCAATAAATCGTTAATTAAACATTCAAACTTTTAAATTTTATGTTGTTTTGAATTTTGTATTAACCCTAACCTCTAATGGCCTTTTTGTCAATAATTATCGTGTCAAATCATTTAATTAACAATATAACTGAGATCCAATCGTATGTACGGAACATATAATTTAATTAATGGGTGAGAAATTACAAGAAATGAAACATATATTCTTATTAACTGCTCAGTTGATAATTTGTTTCGAGCCAATTCCACCACGAACAATGAACTGAAGATAGTTTTCAGAGTGACTTGTTCTCATATTAGTCAGTTTTTCAGGACATTCAATGAAATTTTTTTTAACCGACCGCACTGACTATACAGTTCCTGAAAAAGTTTAGGATGTGAATAATCATAAGATTGCTGATAATAATCTATGCCACAAATGACTTATGAAGTCCAATCGCCAATGAGCTCTTTCCCATACAAGCAGTAGATCCGTACTTGCGTTTTGTTGTTTGGAAAGGAAAGGGACTCAAGCTGCTTTAGGATAGTGGGTGAATTACTGTGAAGGAAAGTATTTGGAAAAAATAATGAGTTAGCCAATTTCAGCTACTAAAGCTGTAAATATTTTGAAGAAACTTATCCGGAATTAAATCAAAATAAGGCGGTTAAAGGGTTTAGATGAGTGATAGCCCTACTCTTAGTTGTCGTAGTCTGTGTTTATTTTAACTTTAAACTTAATTATTTACAAAAATTTTGGTTCTTTTTAAGATTCATCTGTTTACTTATAGTCTATTCAATCAGTTTTATCTTTATGTTTGATGTGATTTTCCATTTCAGTTCATGTTCATTTCAAGGTACATTTATTCATTCATAGTAATCTCAGTGCGATATCAAGTTGAATACATTTCTGCTCGTTTTAGTCTTTTTTATTAAATATAAGATTTTGCTTGAAAAAAGGTCAGAACAAAACACTTGAAAATGCTTATGCTTTTTTTTTATTAAATAAGGAAAAAAACATTTTTTTATTATTATTATTAAGTTTTTTTTTATTAAAAAAACACTTAATCCTCCTTAAGGTCTGGCTGATTTGGATTATATCGACCCGTTAAACACAATTATTATCATTAAATAAGAAAAAAATAAGAAAGAGAAGAAAAGGAAAACAGAAGGAAAAAAATCCTGCACTTACCCGACTTCTGGTTGCAACAAACCTCCCTACCAACAATTTATTCCATTTATCAACACGCCCAAAATCTCTTTGGGCGTATTGAAATACTTTTTCCGGGAATTTTTTTCTTAAATTAAAACAAATAAATAAATAACAAATAAATAGTAAACCATAATTCCCCCGTCATAAGTCAAGCACCCAGTTGACCTGAA
>JAPEVW010000037.1:737740-767740 GCA_027921565.1 Artemia sinica
TTTTTACTCTTAGGTTAATAATTGAGAAGTGCCTGAGTTTTCAAACACCTTTGGTCCTCAGTTTTATAGGTTATGAGCGAACAACCTTCGGCAATCTGTCATCCTTCATCCGCACAACGTATCCTAGCCATCTCAACCTTTCTTTCATTATAGCCCTAGAGAGCGGTATTGAAGCACATTTATCGTAAAGCCTATTGTTTGAAATTAATCAAAAAAACTTTTTGGACTAAATAAGTCTTTAAAAAAAAGCAATCCTTTATGTAATGGGTTCGAATTCCACCGCTTACAGTATTTTAGACCAAAGCAAAAAAACTACTCCTTTGAGTCATAAATTATAATCTTATTTTATTTTATTATGGGCTGAAGTTGGCTCTTTACTGTAAATTTTGATCTGAATCTTTTTTTCCGGAGTTATGTGTTATTTTAGTAATTACTATGGGGCGTGATCGTCTCTTACTAGGTTGCTAGCTACCGCTGCAACCCGGATGTACCAGATTACAAACAGGAAAAAGCCTATGGCTTTTTCTTATTTAGAATAGTAAGAGACGATCTTCAGAGATAAGGCATCAAACTAAGCCCAATTTGAGCAATGATTTGTTTTATACTAGGTTTCAGCTATTTCTACAGCAATGATACCGATGAAACCTACGTAGTCGCTATTTATGATTAACCAGACCTATTCCATTTGTAATTTTTTAGTTTATTTAACGAATTTATTATCATGTTTTATTTGTAACTTGTTTTTTTGTAAGTCTCTGATGATACAATGTAAGCATACACACTGGTCATGCGGGAGAACGGGGTTCGATTTCTCGACGGTGAGAACTTTTAAAATATTTAATTTAAAGCAATGTATTTTAAATTTCAAATTTAAAAAAAGAAACTCGTTAGTTACCCCATAATGAAGATTATATGAATGAACCACAGGGTTCAGTTCCTTTGGACTTGAGTTCATTCTTTACTATAAAATCTTTATATGAAATATTTAAGTTACTATTGGCTAGAGTTTGTTCTTTATTATAAAATTTTCACATAGTTATGTGAGGCAACGTGGCCGAGTGGTTTAAGGCACTGGTGTGAGCCACCTTTCACTTCAGAGGCATAGGTTCGGATCCCACCACTGACAGTATTTTAGACCAAAGTAAAAGAAATTACTTGTTTGAGTCATAAATTATAATCTTATTTTATTTACTATGGGCTGAAGTTCGTTCTTTACTGTAAACGTCTCTTACTAGGCTGCTAGCTACCGCTGCAACCCGGAAATTATTTTATTTACTATGGCATGAAGTTCGTTCTTTACTGTCCAGCATAAAAATGCAATTCCTTTGATGTATCTATTGATATCTGTTTTTTAGAATTTCGGTTACTATTGAGACGAGTCACTCTTACTACACATACAGTTTGCTATCACGAACTGTTTATTTAATGTATCTATTGGTGTCAAAATTTCGTTTTTTAGAGTTTGGTTACTATTGAGACGAGTGGCTATTACTATAGAGTTTATTACCATGAACTGTTTGATTGCTTCAAAAATCAAATATCTTTGAAAATACTACAGTATGAAAATATATCAAAATTGCAGTTTTTTTGACAAAATTGATTCTACTTTAAAAACTATTTTATTTTTCATTACAAAAGGCACTAGATGTGGCAATTTCTTTAAATGAGTCATTATACGGCTCTCTATGATTTTTCCAGTGCCCAGCTAGCTGAGAAGAAAAATCAAACGGAAAGAAAAAAGATGCCGTATGTGGAGAATATCGTGGCTAAAGTCAATTTTCTTGATTTTCAAGCCAATATATTTTTCTTGTTATTCAATCCAAGGGACGGTAAGTTTGCTATATAGGGGTTTTGGAAAAGGCGGTTCTAATAGTGTACTTCTTGTTTTGATCTGAATCTTTTTTCTGGAGTTATGGGTTACTTTAGTTTTTACTATGGGGCGTAATTGTCTCTTACTAGTTTGCTAGCTACCGCTGCAACCCGGATTATCTTTTTCAGGGAGAAAGACTCAGCCTCTTCTGAAGTTGAACAACCATCCCTTCCATAAAAACCTTTAATACCCCCTGGGCATAACTCAAAACCCTTACCCCTAATCTCTGAGGTTTCTTTCAACCCAAAAGCCTTGTTATATGATATTTAGACTACTTTGAATAGAATGGCTATCTCAAAATTCTTAATTGACGCATTTGGGGACAATATGACGTGTGTGTAGGGGTGAGAGAGTAGCTGCCCTCTGATCACTTTGACTCTTAAAAAGAGCACTAGAGCGTCTGATTACCAATCCAATGAGCCCCCTTTGAAGGTTATATGATCAAACCTTCCATAAAAACCCTATACGTAGCCAGGGCACAACCTACAACCCTTGCCCTGAGGGCGGGGGGGGGGATTTTTATTCTCAAAGACAAAATTTCCAGACCTTTCTGATAGGCTTAACAAAATGGTTATACCAACATTTTGAGTGGAAGTATTTGGAGAAGTGATAGGCGTGGAGGGGGACATTTGCCCTCTGCTCACTTTTGACTAATAAAAAAGGCACTAGTCCTCTCAATTTCTGAGCCAATGAGCCCTTTTTTAAGCTTCTACGACAAAACTTTATATAAAAAAACTTATATCTCCCAAGGGCATAACTTACGATCCTTGTCATGAGGGCTATGGGGGGGGGGTTGTCATCCTCAAAGCCAAAATTTCCAAACCTTTCAATTACGTTGAACAAAATGGCCATATCAAAATGTTGATCGCAGATGTTTGAGGAAATGATGGGCGTTGGGGGGGGGGGGGCAATTCTCCCTCGGATTACTTTCTACTATTAAGAAGGGCACTACCCCTTTCAGTTTCCAATTGAGTGAGCCATTTTTGAAGTTTCTACGACAACACTATCTATAAAAACCTTATATGGAAACAGGGCATAACTTACGACCCTTGCCCTGAGGGGTGTGGGGGGTTGGTCATCCTCAAAGACATAATTTACAGAACTCTCAACTAAGTTGAACAAAATGGCTATCTCAAAGATTTGATTAGATGTGTTTTGGGGAAATGGGAAATGGTTTGGGGAAATGGTGGGCGTGAGAGGGAGATTAGTTGCCCTCCAATCACTTCCGACTATTAAAAAGAGCACTAGCCCTTTCAATTTCGAATCGAATGAGCTCTTTTTGAAGTTTCTACGACAACCATTTCTATAAAAAAAACCTTATATATCCCCAAGGTATAACTTACAACCCTTACCCTGAGGGCCGTGGGGGGTGGGGGTATCATTGTCAAAGACCTAATTTCCAGAATTTTCAACTACGTTGAACAAAATAGATATCTCAAAATTTTAATTGGATGTGTTTGGGGAAATGGGGGAGCGTGCGCGGGGGGTTAGTTTCCCTCCAATCACTTTCGACTATTAAAAAGGGCACTAGCCCTTTCAATTTCCAATCAAATGAACTCTTTTTGAAGTTTCTACGACAACACTTTCTATAAAAACTTTATAGGCCCCCAGGGTATAACTTAAAACCCTTGCCCTGAGGCCTCTTAGGGGGTTGTCATCCTAAAAGACCTAATTTCCAGAACTTTTAACTACGTTGAATAAAATGAATATCTCAAAATTCTGATTGGATGTGTTTGGGGAAATGGTGGGCATGAGAGGGGGTTGGTTGCCCTCCAATTACTTTCAAATATTAAAAATGGCACTAGCCCTTCCAATTTTCAATCAAATGAGCCCTTTTTGAAGTTTTACGACAATGCTTTCTATAAAAACCTCATATGCCACCAGGACATAACTTACAACCCTTGCCCTGAGGGCTGTGGGGGTTGTCATCCTCAAAGACATAATTTATAGAGATAATTTAAGTTGAAAAAATTGGCTATCTCAAAATTTTGATTGTATGTGTTAGAGAAAACAGTGGGCGTGAGAGGGGGGTTAGTTTCCCTCCAATTACTTTCGACTATCAAAAAGGCCCCCAGCCATTTCAATTTCCAATTGATCAAGCCCTCTTTGAAGTTTCTACCACAACTACAACTACTACTACTAACAACTCACCGCAGCACCAAGCCGCCTGAGGTCAACACAGCTACGCACGCTTCTCTTCCACCCAATTCTATTCAAAGCCTCCCCTTTTACACCCACCCACGAAGTTCCCATTTCCTTTAAATCTTTCTTTATGACGTCCTCCCACCCCAGATGGGGACGACCTGCATTCCGTTTAGCCCTAGACGGTTGGCCGAAAAGAACAATCTTCGGCAATCTGTCATCCATCATCCGCACAACGTGCCCTAGCCACCTCAACCTTTCTTTCATTATAGCCCTAGAGAGCGGTATAGAACCACATTTTTCGTATAGCCTATTGTTTGTAATACGGTCAGTCAGCCGGGTACCCAGAACAATCCATAAGCAATTTCTCTGGAAAGCATCTAGCAAATCTTCATCCGCTTTTCGGAGCGTCCATGTTTCAGAGTCATATTTGACCACTGTCATCACTGTAGCTTCTAATATTCTAATTTTGGTTTGCAGGCTTATATTCCTATTCTTCCAAACTTTTTTTAACTGTGAAAAAACACCCTGAGCCTTGGTTATTCTACTTTTAACATTTTCACTGCTCCCACCATCTTTACTAATAATACTACCAAGGTAAGTGAAGCTGCCCACCTGATCAATCTTTTCATTACCCAACGTCACCTTTTCATCTTCACTTATTCCTAGCCTTAGTGACTTAGTCTTCCTAACATTAATTTTCAAACCAATTCTAGCACCCTGAACTCGCAAAACCTCTAAAACTTAATTCATTTTGCTCACACTTTCATCTAGGATTCTTAAATCATCAGCATAATCCAAGTCCAGGAAACTTTTTCCTCCCCACTTGATTCCGTGGTCTCCCATTGCCTTTCCTGTGCTCCTTAAAACAAAGTCCATCAAAATAATCCATAAAGGCGGATAAAACACAACCCTGCTTAACTCCTGAATTACTACAAAACCAGCTGCTAACCTCATTTCCTATCTTAACCGCAGCAGTGTTATTCTCGTACATAGCACTAATCACTTTGATGTATTTGTCTGGTATACTATACAAGCATAAAACCTTTACTAAAGCTCTTCTATCAACAGAATCGAACGCTTGCTAATAATCTATAAAACTGAGGACCAAAGATGTTTGGAAACTCAGGTACTTCTCAATTATTAGCCTAAGAGTGAAAATTTGGTCGACACATCCTCTACCTTTTCTAAAACCGCACTGTTCTTCTCTTAAATCTTTGTCTATGGCATCTCTCATTCTAAAAAGTATCATATTACTAAGTAATTTACTACCTACAGAGACCAGACTAATGCCTCGATAATTACCACAGTCACTTTTATCACCTTTCTTATAAAGTGGCTTAATTAAGGGTTTCCTAAAATCGTTAGGTACTTCCCCTTTTTCAAAAATCATATTCATAATCTTCAATAACTTATTTCTAACCTCAGAGCCACCATATTTAAGAAACTCATTTACCACCCTATCAGCACCTGGAGCCTTATTATTTTTTAATCCTTTTAGTACTGTTGCTAATTCCTCCTCACAAAACAAATCTTCCTTCACATCCAAGGTATCACAAACTTTTTCATTTTCTTCTATATCTTTTTCTGCAACCCTATCTCGGTTTAGCACATTCTCAAAATGTTCTGCCCATCTCTCTTTAACTCTTTTCTTATCACTAATTGTGGCCTCGTTCCTATCTTTAACTGGGCCAAGTCGAGATTGACTACTCCCTCTAAATTTGTGAACATGCCAGTACAATATTTTACTATTATGCCGTCTAGCTGCATCTTCCAGATCCTCGGCAATTTTATCCATGGCTTCCACTTCACACCTCATTAGTTCATATTGCTTTCTCCACTTTCTTTACATTCATTTTGTTTTCATATGATCTATCACTCAGATAATTCTTTTACAAGTCCTTTCTCATTTCTATTAAACATAAAGCTTTTTCACTAATATTCTTAGCTGCAGTTCTAGCTTTCTTTCCTAATACACCTTCAGCAACTTCACAAATCTTCCATCTTCCATCTTCCACATTCGACCACCACGATTTCTATAAAAACCTTATATGCCCCCAGGGCATAACTTACAACCCATGCCCTGAGGGCTGTGGGGGGGGGAGGTTATCATACATAAAGACCTAATTTCCAAAACTTTCAACAACATTGAACTAAATGGCTATCTAAAAATTTTGATTGCATGTGTTTGGGGAAAGGTGGGCGTGAGAAGGGGGTCACTTGCCCTCCAATCACTTTCGACTGTTTAAAAGGGCACTAGCCCTTTGAATTTTCAATCGAATGCGCCCTTTTTCAAGTTTATACGATAAAGCTTTCAATAAAAACCTTATATGCCCCCAGGGTATAACTTATAACCCTTGCCCTTAGGGTTCTGGGGGGATATCATCCTCAAAGACCTAATTTCTACAACTTTCAACTACGTTGAACAAAATGGCTATCTCAAAGTTTTGATTGGATGTGGTTGAATAAATGGTGGGCGTAGAAGGGGTGTTAGTTGTCTTCCAATCACTTTCGACTATTAAAAAGGGCACCAGCTGTTTCAATTTCTAATCGAATGAGCCCCTTTTGAAGTTTCTACGACATTGCTTTCTATGAAAACATTATATGCCCCCAGGGCATAGCTTATAACCCTTACCCTGAGGGCTGTGGAGGGGGGGGGGTTGTCAACCTCAAAGACCTTGTTTTCAGAACTTCCAAATAGGTTGAACAAAATGGCTATCTCAAAATTTTGGTTGGATGTGTTTGGGGAAAAGGTGGGCGTGAGAGGGGGGTTAGTTGCCCTCCTATCACTTTCGGCTATTAAAAAGAGCACTAGCCGTATGACTTTCCAATCGAATGAGCCTTTTTTGAAGTTTCTACGACGGCGCTTTCTATAAAAATCTTACATGCCCCTTGGGCCTAACTTTCGACCCTTGCCCAGAGGGCTGTGAGGGGATGTATTGAGAGCAGTATTGAACCACATTTTGTATAACCTATTGTTTGGAATAGGGTCAGTCAGCCAGGTACTCAAAACGATCATTAAGCGATTTCTCTGGAAAACATCTAGCAAATCTTCATCCGCTTTTCGAAACATCCTAGCTTCAGAGTCATATTTGACCACTGTCATCACTGTAGCTTCTAATATTCTAATTTTAGTTTGCAGATTTATCTTCCTATTCTTCCAAACTCATCCTATGACAAATCTTAAGACAAAGACAAAGTCCTTCCAATAATCATCTTAAGACAAAGTCCATCCAAATAATCCATATAAAGGGGGATAGAACACAACCCTGCTGAACTCCTGATTTAATACAAAACCACCTGCTCGGTATAAAACCGAGGACTAAAGTTGTTTGACAACTGACACACTTCTCAATTATTAACCTAAGAGTGAACGTTTGGTTGACACATCCTCTTCCTTTTCTAAAACCGCACTGTTCTTCTCTTAAAACTTTGTCTACGGCATCTCTCAGTCTAAAAAGTATCATATTACTAAGTAATTTGCTACCTACAGAGACTAGACTAATGCCTCGATAATGACAACACTCACTTTTATCATCTTTCCTATCAAGTGGCCTAAAAAAGGTTTTCCTAAAATCGTTAGGTGCTTTCCCTTTTTCAAAATCATATTCATGATCTTCTGTAACTTATTTTTAAACCCAGAGCCACCATATTTAAGAACCTCATTTATCAACCTATCAGCACCTTGAGCCTTATTATGTTTTAATCCTTTTAGTACTATTGCTAATTCTTCCTCACAAAACAAATCTTCTTTCACATCCAAGGTATCACAAACTTTTTATTTTCCTCTATGTAGTTTCCTGTAACCCTATCTCGGTTAAGCAAATTCTCAAAATCTTCTGCCCATCTCTCTTTAATTCTTTCCTTATCGCTAATTGTGGCCCCATTCCTATCTTTAATTGGGCCAAGTCCGAATTGATTACTCCCTCTCAATTTATTAACGTGCCAGTACAATGTTTTAATATTATACCGTCTAGCTGCATCTTCCAGATCCTCTGCAATTTTATCCATGGCCTCCACTTCATACCTCCTTAGTTCATATTTTAATGCTTTCTCCACTTTCTTTACATTTCTTTTGTTTTCATACGATCTATCACTCAGATAATTCTTGTACAAGTCCTTTCTCCTTTCTATTAAACATAAAGCTTTTTCACGAATATTCTTAGCTGCAGTCCTAGCTTTCTTCCCTAAGACACCTTCAGCAACCTCACAAATTATTTTTCTAAAATTATTCTATCCATCTTCCACATAATCAAATTTTAAAATGTGAAATTTAGTATTCAACTGTTCCTGGAAAATTTCTCTCAAATTCTCATCCTGGAGTCTACCAACATCATAACTTCCCGGGAGGAAGTTACCCTTCCGAAATTTCAGCTTTAAATTAATCCTTGACACTACTAGATGGTGATCCTCACTTTTAACATCAATAGCAGCACTCCTTTACACCCTAGTATCTTGTATTGATCCTGCCAGTCTTCGGTTTACTATTACATAATCAATAAGGTTTGCTGTCTTACCATCACGTGAATACCATGTTAACTTATGAGCCATTTTTTGACCAAACACCGTATTGGTTATAACTAGATTGTTATACCTACAAATTTGCAAAAGTCAGGATCCATTACCGTTTTATTTTCCTACACCAAATTTACCTAGGCTAGGATACCATCTATCCCTATTTCTACCAACCTGGGCGTTAAAATCTCCTAGTAAAAACATCATATTTCTACCTGGGATCCTGTCTTTTTGCTCCTGTAACTGTAAGTAAAATTCATCTGAGTCACTAGTATCTCCGTCAGTCGGTTCTGCAGGAGCATATACTACTAGAACTGATAACCTGAGCTTTTTAGTCATAAAATGAGCAATTAGTATTCTATTATTAATACCTTCCCACCCTAAACAAGACTTAGCAGCTTCCTTATTCATCATAAGCCCTACTCCCTGTCTATGTTCCCCATCCTTCCTGCCTGAGTGAACAAATTCTATATCACCTAATTTCATGCTTCCTATTCCTGGGATATGATTTTCTGAAACTCCTAATACCCTAGTTTGAATTGTCTGAATTCGTCTGTCAAAATGTCGATACGATGGTCATTTTTTAACGTCGTAACATTCCAAGTTTCAATTTTCATGTTCTTTAAATCATTGAAATTATTTTGGCCTCAGGAAAAGCAATGATCCCGGATACCAGTACAGGACGGGGATCACATATCTTCTTAAGTCTACACCGAAGTGCTTTACGCTAAAGTTTTTTAATTGTTAAAAAAAAAACAGAAGAGTGAGAAAGTCAAACTTTAGCGTAAAGAGCAAGGCGTTGAGGAGGAAACATCCCCCTTCATATACGGAATAATTTCTGTTCGTTTTAAGTTTTAACGTCGTTCCTTACTTTCAGTTAAAAAAACTTGTTTTTTTATTTAATTTTTGAACGTTTTTAAATTAATACAGGTTTTGATTTTTGCTCACCGTATATGAATAATTAAAACCAAATTTGCATATTAACTTTACTTTTATTTGGTTAAATGGCTTTCTCGAAACTTGTGTAATTTTATTTACGAACGTTTTTATTAGTAATAAATATACGTAACTTACAAATTAACTTACGTAATGAACTTCTATATTCATAAATTTTTAACACGTATATTAGGGGGTTCGCCCCTAGTCAATACCTTGCTCTTTAAGCTTAAGTTCGATTTTTTTTCCAATTCTTTAAAAATGACCCTTAATCACAATCAGTTGATCAGTTGAAATCAGTTGAAAAACTTGTTTTTTTTAATTTAATTTCTGATTTATTTTTCTTTAATAATTCTGGGAAATCCGGCACCCCCTTCATAACAATGTCCCTTCCCCCATGAAACCTTCCTTCATGGAAAGATCATCCCATATAACCCCCGACCCCCCCCCCCCCACCTACCAGAAAAAATCCCCCCTGAAAACGTCTGTATACTTCCCAATAACCAATACTATATGTTAACATTGAGTAAAGTTCATAGCTTTCAGCCCTCCCCCCGGGGACTTCGGGGGATTAAGTCATCCTAAAAGACAGTTTTATCATATTTTCGACCATGCAAAACAAAATGGCTATCTAAAAATTTTGATCAGGTGACTTTGCGAAAAAAATGAGCGTGGGAGGGGGCCTAGTTTCCCTCCATTCTTCTGGTCACTTAAAAAGGGCACTAGAACTTTTAATTTCCGTTCCAATGAGCCCTCCCACGATATTCTAGGACCACTGGCTCGATACAAGCACTCCTGTGAAAAAAAAAAAATAAAATAAACACGCATCCGTGATCTTTCTTCTGGCAAAAAATGCAAAATTCCACATTTTTGTAGATAGGTGCTTGAAAACTCTACAGTAGGGTTCTCTGATACGCTAAATATGATGGTGTGATTTTCATTAAGTTCTGTAACTTTAAGGGGGTCTTTCCCCCTTTTTTCTAAAATCAGCCTAATTTTCTCAGGCACGTAACTTTTGATGGTTAAGACTAAACTTGATGAAACTTATATATTTGAAATCAGCATTAAAATTTGATTCTTTTGATGTATCTATTGGCATAAAAATTTCGTTTTTTATAATTTCGGTTACCATTGAGCCGGGTCGCTCCTTTCTTACAGTTCGTTACCACGAACTGTTTGATTTCTGAACGTTTTTGAATTAATGCAGGTTTTGATTTTGGCTCACCGTACATGAATAATTAAAACGAAACTTGCATATTAATTCTACTTTTTTTGGTTAAATGGCTTTCTCGAAAGTTCTTTAATTTTATTTATGAACGTTTTTATTAGTAATAAATATACGTGACTTACGAATTAACTTCGGTAACGAACTTCTATATTCATATATTTTTAATACGTATATTAGGTGGTTCACCCCCTAGTCAATACCTCGCTCTTTACGCTAAAGTTCAAATTTTGTGCCAATTCTTGAAAAAAGACCCCTTAATCACAAAGGCCATTAATTAGAATAAATAGCTCTTAAAAAAACTTTAGCGTAAAGAGCGAGGTATTGACTAGGGGGCGAACCCAATCATATACATAATAATTTCTGTTCGTTTTAAGTTTTGATGTTGCTCCTTACTTCAGTTGAAAAACCTTTTATTTAATTTAATTTCTTATCTTTTTTTAAAATAACGCTGGGAAATCTAGCGCCCCCTTCATAGCAATGTCCCTTCCCCCATGAAAACTTCCTCCATGGAAAGATCATCCCACGCATCCGTGATCTGTCTTCTGGCAAAAAATACATTTTTGCAGATAGGCGCTTAAAACCTCTACAGTGGGGTCTCTGATACGCTGAATCTGATGGTGTGATTTTCATTGAGGTTCTATGACTTTTAGGGGGTGTTTCCCTTTTTTTCGAAAATCAGACAAATTTTCTAACGCGCGTAACTTTTGATGGGTAGGACTAAACTTTATAAAATATAAATGTTTGAAATCAGCATAAAAATCCAATTCTTTTGATGTATCTGTTGGTATAAAATTCCGTTTTTTAGAGTTTTGGTTACTATTGAGCCAGGTCGCTCCTTACTTACAGTTCGTTACCACGAACTGTTTGATACCACTTCCACCAGATGACGAGAGAAATTTCTATCTTTTCTCGAAATATTTTTGGACATAATACTGCGAAACTGGAATACCTACAGGACTTGTGTGACAAATATGACATAATATGTGTTTAGGAACATTTGCTTACTGCAGAAATCTTTGGTCTTTATGAGTGTTTCCAGAGGAAATATGAGTTAACTCACGAGGCCATTCGTCGGAAGGGCTTGGGCAGGTCCAGTGGCGGAACTGCTATTTTTTACGATAATAACCAGCCTCTAAAGAAATTGGAATCGTGTGAATTCTACATAGCTTCCCAACTTGAAGGCTAAACATGTTCACAATCACTAATGTTTATTTCCCCGCCAATTATAACTCTATCCAAAGTGAAAAACGTTTTGCAGAGGCATGCAGTCGCCTTTGTAGACTTTTGCTTCGTTCGGGTAATATTCGTTATGCAGTCTGTGGAGATTTCCAATGCAACCTAACAAAGAATGGAAAACTTGTTGATATCATGCACTCATGTCTGACGAGTGATATGGTTGTTTGTGGAAAAAGTGATGTTTTTACATATGTAAATAACTCAGGTAGCACCTCCAATATAGATCATGTTGCCTCTTACTTTACTTTTGCTTCGAATGTTGCAATGGATCCTGAGCACACATTCAGCGATCCCCTTGGTTTGCCATTTAAAATTAGTTATTTGCCTAGTACTAGGATAAATTCCCCGCAGTATTACTATGAGACAGAGCGGGAAAAGGTTAATAAGATTTTCTACCAAGATAGACTAGATGAGATACTAACGAAAATTAAAGTACTGTTCCAGCTTTTACTTCTTGATGTAAGCGATAGCATTAGTCTTGACATTAATGCTGCGGAAATTGTTCATGTTATGAAGTGTGGGGAGGTGGCCTCCGTCCCAGTAGCTAAAGTGAAGAGAGGTACCTGTAAGTTCGGTTGGAGTCATGATCCCAGCTTAAGCGCAGCTAAAAGACATTCAAAAACGTGGTATCGCATTTGATGTGATTGTTATAAGCCAAAACCTGGTCTTCTGTTCTAGCTTTTAAGAAAGACAGAAAAGGAATATACCGAGTGTGTCAGTGACCTTAAAGATAGGGAAGCTCAGCGTGCCTCTGCTGAGGCTCTTAAAAATCCAAACTTTATGCGGAAAAGTATAGAAACATCATAGCGGTCGTAGCAAAGTGAGTGTTGGTATTCCTGAGGAGCAATGGTTTCACCATTATTCTGATGTATTTGGCCCCCGTGATTTGAATTTAGAAACTGGAAGTGATGCCTTATTAAAAAGTAGGCTTTGCCCTCTTTTGCATAAACATAACATGTTTCTTGTTTCTAAAAGTGACGTTGTGCGTGTAACCCGGCTTTTGAGGCGTCGTAAATTTCCCGGTTTAGACGGTATCACACCCCATCGCCTTCAAAACGCTAGTGCACTACTGATTGAGCATCTGACACTTGTATTTTAAATGTGCATTGGTACCCAATTCATTGGTTCTGGCGCAATAACGAATATTTCAAAAAAAAGTAAAAAATGCTATATTATGTAGTAGTTCCCGCCCTATTACAGTTTCTAGTGTTTTAAGCAAGGTTCTAGAAAGTCTTATCCAACCTGAAAAGATACATAAATGCGTGCTAGATTATAGACAGTTTGATTTTCGTAAGCGTCTGAATTGTGCGTTTGCACATCGCCTACTGCAGCCTATCCGTAGTAATGCTGAGAATTCGGGAAATCACGTATATTTTTGCAGCGCAGATATACAAGCAGCATTCGATTCTGTAGTCCAATCAAAAGTATTTTTGACTTTGCTTGATTTTGGAGTTACGCCCCGTATTGTTGCGTTGTTTCCATATTGGTGTAGCCATAGTTATGTTAGGGTTAAACTTGAAAAATGTCCTTTAACTGGGTCCATTCGTCTTATTAGAGGACTCAGGAAAGGTTTTATTTTAAGTCCTACTATGTTTAACATTATTACGACCACTGTAACTAGGACCATTAATGGTGGAGTTTATAATGACCTTTGTGATTTTAGTTTGATTTGCTATGCCGATGATATCCTGCTTATCAGTTCGAATCTTTCTACTTTACGTGCAAACCTTGATTCTTTGATTTCTGGTTATAAGCTCCTAGGACTTAATGTTAATGCTACTAACTACTACTACTACTAACAACTCACCGCAGCACCAAGCCGACTGAGACCAACACAGCTACGCACGCTCCTCCTCCACCCCAATCTATTCAAAGCCTCCCTTTTTACATCCGCCCACGAAGTTCCCATTTCCTTTAAATCTTTCTTTATGACGTCCTCCCACCCCAGACGGGGACGACCTGCTTTCCGTTTAGAGATGGTTGGCCGAAAAGAACAATCTTCGGCAATCTGTCATCCTTCATCCGCACAACGTGCCCTAGCCACCTCAACCTTTCTTTCATTATAGCCCTAGAGAGCGGTATTGAACCACATTTTTCGTATAGCCTATTGTTTGAAATACGGTCAGTCAGCCGGGTACCCAGAACAATCCTTAAGCAATTTCTCTGGAAAACATCTAGCAAATCTTCATCCGCTTTTCGGAGCGTCCATGCTTCAGAGCCATATTTGACCACTGTCATCACTGTAGCTTCTAATATTCTAATCTTGGTTTGCAGACTTATCTTCCTATTCTTCCAGACTTTTTTTTTTAACTGTGAAAAAACACACTGAGCCTTGGCTATTCTATATTTAACATCTTCACTGCTCCCACCATCTTTACTAATAATACTACTAAGGTAAGTGAAGCTGCCCACCTGATCAATCTTTTCATTACCCAACGTCACCTTTTCATCTTCACTTATTCCTAGCCTTAGTGACTTAGTCTTCCTAATATTAATTTTCAAACCAATTCTAGCACCCTGAAATCGCAAAACCTCTAAAACTTCATTCATTTTGCTCACACTTTCATCTAGGATGCTTAAATCATCAGCATAATCCAAGTCCAGGAGACTTTTTCCTCCCCATTTGATTCCGTGGTCTCCCATTGCCTTTCCTGTGCTCCTTAAAACAAAGTCCATCAAAATAATCCATACAAAGGGGGATAGAACACAACCCTGCTTAACTCCTGATTTAATACAAAACCAGCTGCTAACCTCATTTCCTACCTTAACCGCAGCAGTGTTATTCTCGTCTATTAACAGAATAGAACGCTTGCTCATAATCTATAAAACTGAGGACCAAAGGTGTTTGAAAACTCAGGCACTTCTCAATTATTAGCCTAAGAGTGAAAATTTGGTCGACACATCCTCTACCTTTTCTAAAACCGCACTGCTCTTCTCTTAAAACTTTGTCTACGGCATCTCTCAGTCTAAAAAGTATCATATTACTAAGTAATTTACTACCTACAGAGACCAGACAAATGCCTCGATAATTACCACACTCACTTTTATCACCTTTCTTATAAAGTAGCTTAATTAAGGTATTCCTAAAATCGTTAGGTACTTCTCCTTTTTCAAAAATCATATTCATAATCTTCAGTAACTTATTTCTAACCTCAGAGCCACCATATTTAAGAAACTCATTTACAACCCTATCAGCACCAGGAGCCTTATTATTTGTAATCCTTTTAGTACTGTGCTAATTACTACTATCTACTACTACTACAACTCATTCGCAGCACCAAGCCGCCTGAGGCCAACACAGCTACGCACGCTTCCTCCTCCACCCCCAATCATTCAAAGCCTCCCTTTTTACACCGCCACGAAGTTCCCATTTCCTTAAATCTCTTATGACGTCCTCCCAACCAGACGGGGACGACCTGCTGTTCGTGTAGCCCTAGATGGTTGGCCGAAAAGAAAATAGTCGGCAATCTGTCATCCTTCATCCGAACAACATGCCCTAACACCTCAAACTTTCTTCATATAGGACCTAGAAAAGTGGTAGTGAACCACATTTTTCGTAAGCCCTATGTTGAAATACGGTCAGTCAGCCGGGTACCCAAGAACAATCATTAAGCAAATTTCTCTGGAAAACACTAGCAAATCTCATCCGCTTTTCGGAGCGTCATGCTTCAGAAAGCCATATTTGACACTGTCAACACTGTAGCTTCTAAGATTCTAATCTTGGTTGCAGACTATCTTCTATTCTTCCAGACTTTGTAACTGTTGAAAAACACCTGAGCTTGCATCTATTTAACAATCTTCACTGCTCCCACCATCTTTACGATAATACTACCAAGGTAAGTGACAACGCCCCACCGATCAATCTTTTCATTACCAAGTCACCTTTTCATGCTCATATCATAGCCTAGTGACTTGGTCTTCCTAACATTAATTTCAACCAATACTAGCACCCTGAACTCGCAAAACCTCTAAAACTCATTCATTTTGCTCACACTTTATCTAGGATCGCTAAAATCATCAGCATAATCCAAGTCCAGGAGACTTTTTCCTCCCCATGTGATTCCGTGCGTCTACCATTGCCTTTCCTGTGCTCCTTAAACAAAGTCCAGCAAAATATCCATATAAGGGGGATAGAACAAAACCCTGTTAACTCCTGATTAATACAAAACAGCGCTAACCTCATTTCCTATCTTACCGCAGCAGGTGTTATTCTCGTATCATGAGCACTAATCACTTTAATGTATTGTCTGGTATACCATACAAAGGATAAAAAACCTTACTAAAGCTCCTCTATCAACGAACTCGAACGCATTGCTTCATATCTATAAAACTAAGGACCAAAAGTTTTTGAAAACTAGGCACTTCTCAATTCTTAACCTAAGAGTGCAAAATTTGGATCAAACATCATTCTTACCTTTTCTAAAACCGCACTGCTCTTCTCTTAAAACTTTGTCTATGCATCTCTCAGGTCTAACAAGTATCATATTACTAAGCAATTTGCTTACCTACGAGACCAGACTAATGCCTCGATACTTACCACACTCACTTATCACCTTTTCTTATAATAGTGGCTTAATTAAGGTTTCCTCCTAAATCATTAGGTACTTCCTTTTCAAAAATCCATATTCATAATCTCAATACTTATTTTAACCTCAGAGCCACCATATTTAAGAAACTCATTTACTACCCTATCAGCACCTGGAGCCTTATTATTCTGTAATCCTTTTAGTACTGTTTTAATCCTCCTCAAAAACAATCTTCTCTCCCATCCAAGTATCAAAACTTTTTCATTTTCCTCTATATTTTTCCTGACAACTCGAATCTCGGTTAAGCAAATCTCAAAATGTTCGGGCCCATCTCGCTTAGCTTTAGTCTTATCGCTAATTGCCACCCCCATTCCCTATCTTTAACTGGCGACAAGTCCGGATTGATACTACCCTCAATTTGTAAGTGCCAGTACAATATTTTACTATTATGCCGTTCTAGCTGCATTTCTAAATCCTCGGCATTATCCATGCCTCACTTCACACCTCCTTAGTATATTTCATGCTTTCTCCACTTCTTTACATTTCTTTTTGTTTAAATGATCTATCACTCGATAATTCTTGTACAAGGTCCTGCGCCCTTGTTAGTAAACTTAAAGCTTTTTCACTAATCTTCTAGCTGCAGTTCTAGCTTCTTTCCCTAATACACCGTCAGAACTTCACAATTATTTTCTAAAATTATTCCAACCATCTTCCACCTTATCAAATTTTAAGCTCTTCAAGTTTAGTATTAACTGTTCTGGAAAGTTTCTCTCAAATTCTCATCCTGGAGTTTACTAACATCATAAACTTCCGGGAGGTAATTACCTTCCGATATTTCAGCTTAAAATTAACTTGGACACTACTCAGATGCATGATCTTTACTTTAACATCAATAACAGACACTCCTATATACCCTAGTATCTTGTATGATCCTGCCAGTCTTCGATTACTATACTAACAATAAGTTGGTGTTTTCTACCATCACGTGTGAAATACCATGTTAGTTATGAGCCATTTTATGACCCAAACACCGTATTGGTTATAACTAGATTGTTATACCTACAAATTGCAAAAGTCTGTAGCCATTACGTGTTTTCTTTTACATACACAAATTTACTAAGCTGGGATACCATCTATCCTATTTCTCCCAACCCGGGCTTAAATCTCCCAGCAATAACATCATATTTCTACCTGGGACCTTGGCTATTTGTCTCCTGTAACTGTTGAAGTAAAAATTCATCTGAGTCAATAGTATCTCCATTCAGTCGGTTCTACAGGGGCGTATATACTATAAACTGATACCTTGACTTTCTAGTCATAAAAAGAGGCAATTAGTATTTTCTATTATTAATACCTTCCAGACTAAACAAGACTTAGCAGCTTCCTTATTTCACATGAGCCTACTCCTGTCTATGTAACCCATCCTTCCTGCTGGAGTACAAATTCTATATCACCTAGTTGCATGCTTCCTACCCCTGGGATTAGCGTTTCTGAAAAACTCCTATAAATCCAGTTCGAATCGTCTGCATCGTCAGTCAAAAATGTCAATACGATAAGTCATTTTTAATGTCGTAACATTCCAAGTCCAATTTTCAGTCTTTAAATCATTGAAATTTTTTTTCGCTCAGGAAAAGCATGATCCCGGATACCAGTGCAGGACGGGGATCACATATCTTCTCAAGTCTACACCGAGTGCTTTAAGCCGGTTAGACGGACAGCAGAAGTCCCTGGGACCTCCATGAATGGAGGCTTGTGCAAATCCTGGGCCCATCTGTCACAACATGGTTTTCAGCGCTTGGCGATTGCTCTTCTATCAACAAGAGTCGAAATCTTGCACAGACAATCTCAAGCAGAATACTCCGACTCATTATATAGTCTGTCCTACAAATATTATGCTACTACGGGGATGGCAACCCGTAAGAGATAATTAGCTAGGAAGAGGTTTTTCAGCCCAAAGGGACGCCCATCAAAACATACCAATCCCAGAGAATTGTCCATTAGTCAGAATCCCGGTGCGCAATGCGTGTCGTTTACTAGGCGATTAATTTCCTCAAGGGGCGCACTCCTCAAGTGGGAATAGAGTTGGACCGCACAGGTCCCCAGTCTTGCATGTACCCGAAAAGGTCGAGGCAGCCCTTGCAGAGGCGTTGTCCATAGATCTGGATATTACGCCTGCCACAGTTGTCATCTATCGAGGATCCTCCCGCGATGGTGTCTGCATCACCATGCAAATTTAACCCATAGCTGGGAGAAGTTTGCCAAAAATCATGGAAAACTTGTGGATAAACAAGTGGGCCCTTTTGAGTGTACATTTGAGGGGCCGTCTTCCCCTTCCGCCTGTATTTATGACCCCGGGCAAGGGTTTTGCCCCAGATTCTATTATGGACCCAGGAACAAGGTCCCCCCTTGGTCCATGCCTCATATGGAGTGTACCCTACATATCTGTAGATGTGTTACCCTATCGCCACTGGGGAACATGCTGAATGGCATGGGCGGAGGCAGATAAACGGATCACTTTTGTTTTGCAAGGCAATAAACTCAGTGACATATTTAACCTACTACTTAATAAATATACATAACTCACTGACTCGGGCCTATATAGTTATAACAGAAATATATAACTCAGTGGACACCATTAAACCTACTACTTAAAAATATGTGTAACTCACAGAAAGGCCTATATATGTTATATACAGAAAATATAACTGAGTGAATATTTAGCCTTACTACTTATAAAATATGTGTAAACTGGACTGGACTAGGCATATAAGTTATAACAGAAATATATAACTCAGTTGAAATATTTAGCCTACTACTTAAAATAGTGTAAACTCACTGACTAGGCCATATAAGTTATATACAGAATATATAAACTCAGTGACAAATTTAGCCTACTACTATAATATGTGTAACTCAATGACTAGGCCTATCTAAAGTTTATATACAGAAATATATAACTGAGTGCATATGTAGCCTAACTACTTATAAATATGTGTAACCTCAATGACTAGTCCTATATAAGTTATATACAGGGGGAAAATATATAACTTCCAGTGACATATTATCCTACTGCTTATAAATCTGTGTAAAACTCAATGATAGGCATACAAGTTATATACATAAAATATATAACTCAGAGTGACATATTTAACCTACACTTATAAAATATGTGTAACTCACTGATAGGCCATTTTAAGGTTATATACAGAAATATATAACTGAGTGACAAATTTAGCTACTACTTAAAATAGTATAACTTCCAATGACTAGGCTATATAAGTTATATACAAAAATATATAATGAGGGACATATTAGGCCTACTGCTTATAAATATGTGTAACTCACAGATAGCATATAAGTATATACAGAAATATAGAACTCAGTGAACATATTTAATTACTACTTATTAAATATGTGTAACTCACGGATAGGCCTATTAAGTTATATACAGAAATGTAAACTGAGTGACATATTTAGCCTACTACTTAAAATAGTGGAATCACTGACTAGGCCTATATAAGTTATATACAGAATATATAAATGAGTGACAGATTAGCCTAATGCTTATAAATATGGGTAACTCACTGACTAGGCATATAAGTTATATACAGAAATATATAACTCAGTGACATATTTAACACTTACTACTTATAAATATGTGTAACTCACTGACTAGGCCATCTAAGTTATATCAGGATTCCTTACTTATCTTGAGAAAGTATAAAAGAGTTTTTTATGCAAAAAACTTGCAATAAGTAAATCTATGACCAAAAATATAACCTTTAAAGGCAGTTGCCAAGCGACTATTTCTAAACCTTTTTCTTTATTTTTAGGACCTAAAAAGATTCTATGCACACAGGTCTTTACGTAGCTTGGTAAACTTACTACTGGAGGGTACCCATGTACCCTGCAATCAAGTATCCGCTAGTCTGGCTTCGATTAATATGGATTTGTGATGCATGTTAAAAATAACAAAACTCCAAATAAATGAAACAAAAAAATATGAGAACCTGTACGTAGTTCTGTGACGTGATAATTATTCAAAAAAAGATCAGCCGATTTTATATTCATGGTGAAGGGGAAGCCAAAGTTTTGTTTTTTGTTTATACAGCAGTTATGATGTCTTCAAAAAAGTCAAAAAATAGATACTCTGTTTTAACAACAACACCTTCGAAAGATAATTAATTAAAAGGGGAAACAAAAATTTTTTAGAAAAAACGGGTCTATAACATTTCAAATTAAGACAGTGGGGAAAATAAAAAAAAGCCCTTTTAACACTAATAATTAAGAAAAAGGGATGCAATTTTGACTTCACGTCCGGAAGCCTTTTTTAACGGGAAACAAAGAAGGAAAGGGAGAAAAAATTCTTCCTCACAAATACAAATCTTCCTTCACATCTCACTGTATCACAAAACTTTTTCATTTTTCCTTCTATTATTTTTCCTGCCAAACTCTATCCGGTTAAGCAAATTCTCAAAATGTTCGGGTCCCCAGCTACTCGTTAGTTTTTTCCTTATCGCTAATTGCGACCCCATTCCTATCTTTAGCTGGGCCAAGTCCGGATTGACTACTTCCCGGGAGGTAGTTACCCTTCCGATATTTCAGCTTTAAATTAACCCTTGACACTACTAGATGGTGATCTTTACTTTTAACTCAATAACAGCACTCCTAAATACCCTAGTATCTTGTATTGATCCTGCCAGTCTTCGGTTTACTATAACATAATCAATAAGGTTTGCTGTCTTACCATCACGTGAATACCATGTTAACTTATGAGCCATTTTATGACCAAACGCCATATTGGTTATAACTAGATTGTTATACCTACAAAATTGAAAAAGTCTGTATTCATTACTGTTTTCTTTTCCTACACCAAATTTTCCTAGGCTGGGATACCATCTATCCCTATTTATACCAACCTGGGCGTTAAAATCTCCCAGTAATAACATCATATTTCTACCTGGGACCCTGTCTGTTTGCTCTTGTAACTGTAAGTAAAATTCATCTTAGTCTCTAGTATCTCCGTCAGTCGGTTCTACAGGGGCGTATACTACTATAACTGATACCCTGAACTTTCTAGTCATAAAATGAGCAATTAGTATTCTATTATTAATACCTTCCCAGCCTAAACAAGACTTAGCAGCTTCCTTATTCATCATGAGCCCTAATCCCTGTCTATGTACCCCATCCTTCCTGCCTGAGTAAACAAATTCTATATCACCTAATTTCATGCTTCCTACCCCTGGGATATGAGTTTCTGAAATTCCTAATAAATACAGTTCGAATCGTCTGAATTCGTCAGTCAAAATGTCGATACGATAGTTATTTTTTAATGTCGTAACAATCCAAGTTCCAATTTTCATGGTCTTTAAATCATTGAAATTATTTTTGCCTCAGGAAAAGCAATGATCCCGGATATCAGTGCAGGACGGGGATTGCATATCTTCTCAAGTCTACACCGAAGTGCTTAAGCCGGCTTAGAACCGGACAGCAAGAAGTCCCTGAGACCTCCATGAATTGAGGCTTTGTGTAATCCTGGGCCCATCTTGGTCACAACATGGTTTTCAGCACTTGGCGATGCTCTTCTATCACAGACAGTCTCAAAGACGCCTATTACTCTTTCTATCCTGCACAGACAGTCTCAAGCCTATTACCTCCGACTCATTATATATTCATGCCTACAAATATAATGCTACTACGGGGAGGCAACCCATAATAGATAAATTAGCTAGGAAAGGTTTTCACCCCAAGGACGCCCATCAAAACATTCCAAGCCCAGAAAAATTGTCCATTAGTCAGAATCCCGTGCGAATGCTGTGTCGTTTACTAGGCTATAATTTCCTCGGGGGCGCCACTCCTCAAGTGGTTGCTGCTATTGCAAGTGGTGGTGCAAGTGGTCCTCAAGTGGGGTAATGCTGCTAAGACTGAATTTATTGCTTATGACGCCCGAGGTAAAGCTCTATCTTCTTTATATGTTATTGTGGCAGGTAAATCTATTATGGAGTTTTCTTCATTGAAATACCTGGGCCTTGTTTATGGTCCATATAAGCGTAGTACCCGTATTCTTACCGTTGAACATGCCATATCAGGTTTCTGCACCAGCTATGCAAAACTTGCTGCACTGAAGTATAGTTATAGTAAGTGTGTTGTGAACTTCATTATCAATGTTTATTTCTTTATTAGTCAGATATCATGCGGGACACATATTTGTTAAGTTCAAAGGACATAAACCTAGATATTTTTATGACTACCCTTCTCTTATATATCGTAAGAGCGATTGACCCATAGCTTGTAATTAACCAAGAGGTCGATTGCATATTACTGGACTAGTTTACTTCGTATATATATATCAAGCTATTTTCTGATTTCTGAATCTGAACTAGGGCCGGAGAAAACAGGTGACGTGGGCCTACCAGAGGAAATGGGTGACGAGGGCTGATTTCTGGGACTAAACTGAATGCACAAGATACATCAGAAGAAAGTTCAAGGGAACTAAACTGAATGCACAAGATGCATCAGAAGAAAGTTCTAGGTAACATATAATGGCATGGCTGCTCGAACTCATGGACGGACTATGTATGCTCAATCAAATTTTCTACTATTACCCACAAGAACAACCAGGAAAACTTAGGTACCATTTGACAGCGAAAATTGTTTCACCAAGGATTCTTGTGGAGTCTTGTACAGAATTGATTCATTCGCACGGAGTGTTAGCATCACATGGTTTGGAGAAAAAAAAAACTCGCGAGGTTAAAAGAAATATGCATTTTCAAAGACATTAGGAAACGAGTAAAAGCAGTATGTGAAAACTGCCACACTTATCTACGTAGAAATAAAATACCTAGGACCATCCAATCCCTGATCAGAAAGGCGAATAAACCGATTCATCTGTTTAGGATAGTTATTATTAAGATTGCTGACCCACTTACACCGTCATCCAATTGAGCTGTTGCTCCAATGTGTCAACAATGAGCATTCTTAATCCAGTTTTTGTCAATTTTTGGATATATATTGGATATATATATTGGATATATATTGGATATATTGGATATATATCCAATATATTGGATATATATTGATCAATTTTTGGATATATATTTGGTTTATCAACAGAAAGCGCTACACAGGAAATCAAAATAAATCTTGAAATATTATCATTGCAAACAAGAAAAATTTGCTTCTGCTTCCACTTCTGTTATAAATGAATTATACCAAAGAATGAATAAAATTCAAAACGAAACAATTAGAGTTGTCGATAAGTCATTAAGTAGCTATTTTGTCACCAAACCATCATCCGATTTCTTTGGAGCAACTAAAGATGGACAGAGTTATATTTTATTAAATAAACTAACCCTTAAAGTATTTCCTTCAATTAACAACAAGTATGTTTGTAAAAATCACTTAGTTTTTTTTAAATCGACATGCTAATCTTGTTCTTATGGATCATTTGTTAAAAACAAATTATTAAAAGGACATGTCTAAGATCTTTTACAAACATAGAATCATTGGTTATGAAACCCTTGGACGAAAAAAAAAACTACGTTTTAGCTTCACCACAAGGTGAATCAAGCCATGTCATATTAACAGTAACTTCAAATATTATAACCTCCGAGTATGGTTACAAATATTTTACACTTAATATAGCGGATTCTAGGATAGTAAACCTATCTCCATTTTGTTTTATTCGTCATTCTCAGTTTAGGATAAATGAGCTTTTACATTCCAGATCTTTCATTTAAAATCCATTAGAAATGACAAAATCATTTTTTTTTTTTCATTCATAGAAATAAAACTGAATAAAACAGTAAACAATAATAACATTGATACCGTCACCAAGGTATTTCTTGGTCTAAAAGAGAAAAGAAATGACTTTAGGGTAAATAATAATACTCTTAAAACTGGAATTAATGCATTCAATTTTAACGACGGCAAACCAAATTTGGCCCCATCCTTTGCAAACATTGTTAGTATTTGTAATTCTATTTTTTGGTAGTATTTGGAACAAATTGCGTATGGATATGATTTCGCTTAAGTGCACTACACTTCGCTCTCTTTTCTTTAAAAAGCGAAGATAGTAACACGGGAGAAAGAATTGGCACTCAAACAGCTAAAGAAAATTAAATTGTTTAAATAACAAAATGAAAAGAAAGAAAAATTCCCTCGTTTTAGTGTTCTAGTGAATTTATATGTTTAGGTGTAGGGACTTTTGTCGACAATTACGAACTCATCTATGAAAAAGAAAGCTCACACTTAGTTTCAACATGACTACTTTACTAGAAAGTGAACTAAAGATTTCGCAGAGCCATAAGCGAATTTTTCCTTTTGTGAATTATAAAATTCTGGGTATACAACGCATTTTAAATTTGAGTGCATTTTAACAGTCAATGCATATTAAGTTGCATTGTTGATAAAAATTAGTACATTATCAATTACAATATAGCGTACTTTATCATAATATAAATTCCGTTTAATTAGTAAAAACAAATTAATTGTAAAGAAATAATTAAGAAAAAATAATGTTTCTCCCTTTAAGTGGGGGGAGGGTTGTGAACTTCATTATCAATGTGTATTTCTTTATTAGTCAGATATCATGCGGGACACATATTTGTTAAGTTCAAAGGACATAAACCTAGATATTTTTATGACTACCCTTCTCTTATATATCGTAAGAGCGATTGACCCATAGCTTGTAATAAACCAAGAGGTCGATTGCATATTACTGGACTAGTTTACTTCGTACATATATCAAGCTAATTTAGATATTAGATTCAGTCTAGTTTCATATCTGTTACAATGAAGATGTTCTAATTTGTTTGTGACTCAGAGTCACAGTATTATGTGACTCTGATACTGGACCTTGTATATTCCTGGGCTTTGTAAATAAACCATCTTTTGTACAACTACTGACTTTGCGTCATTATCAAACGAATGGTTATATCGTAAGCACCATTTGATGAACTAAGCCCTAACGAAAGCAAGTCTCACAGTGTACTTCCTAAACTATATAGTGCCCTAGCTTTTTTCCTCACGCGCTGTATATTTCACCAATTTGGGATTCGATGTCTAAAACTGAGCAGTTGAAGGTTTGATCGGGGTTTTGTCGCTATCTGAAGATTTTGTTTTTTTTAAGATTCTCGGTGTATTACAGGAATAGTTTTATTCTGCAAAAATATTACATTCCTGACCCTTTAGATATAGTGAATTCAATAGAGCATGATACGTTTAAGAGATGTTTAAACCGTTTACTTCATTTTCTGCCATTTAATATTATTTACCACTGCTGTTTGGATTAACTTTGTATAATCTATTTTCCTTGTTTAGAAGCTGGTTTTTCTTTATATTTTTTCTTTACTCCGCTTCTTTTTTGTATGTTGTAAGCGGGCAAAAGTAATACATTTTTTCCCGCTATCTATATATATATATATATATATATATATATATATATATATATATATATATATATATATATATATATATATATATATATATATATATATATATATATATATATATATATATATATATATATATATATATATGTATATATATATATATATTCGAGAAAATTGGTATCTTTGGATATTCTCGCATTAAAAAAAACCATCCAGAAAGGTCAGAAGTCTGAGAAAATTCGTCAAGAGCCATAATTTTGGTTTTTGCAAATGACGTCATGTAATATGTTAGTACATCATATAAACATTTCTTATGACGTCATATAAGACATCATACAAGCATTTTCTTATATGATGTCTTGCAGAGCATAAATATGATTTTTGAGTTTCCAACACATAAATTATTTATATAATATAATGTCTGTTGGAAGGCATAAAAAACAAAAATTTGCACCATCAATTGCGACAACACCAATATGGGCAGATAAAGCAAAGCCCATTGCTAAATTGTCTAAATTAATCAAAATCCACAAATATTTCAAAAATGAAAATTAAGAGCAAAGACATGGGCGGTTAGAAGATATGTGAAAAAAGCAATTAGAGCGTGTGAGCGAGTCAAAAGTGAAAATGAAGAGCAAAGACACACGCGATTAGAAGAAAAGCGGCGTGTCAAAAATGGAACTGAAGAGCAAAGACACACACGGTTAGAAGACATGCGACACCGAGCATGTGAGCGAGTTAAAAATGAAGAGTAAATATACACGCGGTTAAAAGAACAGCGGCGGACTGTCAAAAATGAAATTGAAGAGCAAAGACACACATGGTTAGAAAACATGCGACACCAAGCATATCAACCTGGACAGCGAGAATCAAAACGTGCCAAAATTGTAAATGATAGCGATGATGGTTGGGTTTGGGATTTTAACATAGATAATGACATCAATGCTTACCATTCCTTTGTCAAAAAAGCAAAGGTTCGGCGAAATGTATTTCATAATGACGAAAAACAAGCCGAGGTAAAACGAACCAAACAAATTGAAAATGATAGCAATGACTATTGGGTTTTGGATTTTGACATGGATAAGGTCATCAATGCCTACCATACCTTTGAAAATCAAAAACCTGGACTAGATAAATCGTTGGAAGAAATAGAAGTTTTTGCTCCACCACCTGCGCAATTAAAAGAAACAAAGGTTCCGCGATATATCTTTCATAATGACAAAAGACAATCCGAGGCAAAAGAATAAGTCTTTGTCCCACCACCTGAACAATTAAAAGAAACAAAGCTTTGGCGATATGTCTTCATAATGACAAAAGACAAGCTGAGGCAAAAGTTAAAGGTTCAATAAAAAAATGTAATTTTACAAAGGCGCTTCTTCTAATTAATTAAAAAAACTTTTTCCACAATATAAGTTTTTTAAGAAAACTAAAGAACTCCATTAAACAAAAAATAAGCAAAAATAAAATCCAATAATCTACCAAGCGTGAAACTACCACAAATCAGCATCGATAAATAAATGAAACCCAAAACCCATAAAATAATAAATGTTTGATTACTAAATATCAGTATATATGTATATTAAACTGACAATGCACATTCATTTGCATTTTTTTCAGTAAAGTGCAAGTTATATTCTGGCCTTGGGAAGGCATAGGGGTTTTGAGCCCAACTTATGTTAATTTCTGCTCGTTTTGAGTTTGACTCGGTTTTTATTGTAATTTCTTTTCGTTTTGGGTTTCATTTATTTATCGATGCCGAGTTGTGGTAGTTTCACGCTTGGTATGTTACTTGATTTTATTTTTGCTCATTTTTTGTTTAATGGAGTTCTTTACTTTTCTTTGAAAAACTTATTTTGTGGAAAAAGTTTTTTTAATTAATTTCTGTTCGTTTTATATTGACATAGTCTTTCCAGGGAAAAAACAAAATAATACTTTAAATCTTTCTCGTTTTTTTTAAGAATCTATAGTTTGGCCTGCTATTTGTATGCTGGAGAAAAATTTTTAGCAATTTTTAACAACATACACCCTTCTAAAAATCTGGACACAAATAGTAGTGTTTAATTCAGTTTCATACCTCCTCTAGTTGACCTGAAATGGAAAACTTGATACCATTCGCAAAAAAATCTGTTTACTTTCTTTGATAGCCTGGATACATTTATGCTATTTTGATTTGGTTAAATTTTAAGAGCAGAGGTAGCCCCAAAAGTTTGAATATAATACCCTCAGTCGTTCTTGGGATACTGCTGAGATGCCTTATTGGAAATTAACATTAACACAGTGCATTTTGATTTAATCTTAAGGCAACATTTAGTTTTTAAACATAAAGGTAAATGGAAGGGTGGGCGTGGGAGGGGGATTAGTTTCCCTCCAATCACTTCCAACTATTAAAAAGGGCATAAGCCCCCTCTATTTTCAATCGAATGAGCCCTTTTCGAAGTTCCTACGACGACTCCTTCGATACGAAGTGCCCTGGTCTAAACAACAACAAGAACAACAAAAATATACATTATACCAACATCGATCTTTACAATAAAAATGTCAAGCCTTCCAATCACTTTCGACTATTAAAAAGGCCACTAGACCTTTCGATTTCCAATCGAATGAGCCCTTTTTGAGTTTCTACGACAACGCTTTCTATAAACACCTTATATGCTCCAGGGCATAAATTACAACCCTTAACCTAAGGGCTGTGAGGGTTGGTTTCATCCTCTAAGACCTAATTTCCAGAATTTTCAACTACGTAAAACAAATGGCTACCTCAAAATTTTGTATTGGATGTGTCTGGGAAAATGGCGGGTGCGAAAGGGGCGTTAGTCGCTCTCCAGTCAATTTCAACTATTAAAAAAGGCACTAGCCCTTTCAGTGTCCGATCAAATGAGCCCTTTTGAAGTTTCTACGACAGCACTTTCAATAAAAACCTCATATACCCCCAAGGAATAACTTACAACCCTTGCCCTGAGGACTGGAGGGGGGTGTCATCCTAAAAGACCTAATTTCAAGAACTTTCTGCAACGTTGAACAAAATGGCTATCTAAAAATTTTAATTGGATGTGTTTGGGGGAATGGTGGGTGCGAGAGGGGGGTTAGTTACCCTCCAATCACTTTCAACTATTCAAAAGGGCACTAGCCCTCTTAATTTCCAGTTGAATTAGTCCCTTTTGAAGTTTTTAAGAAAACTCTATCTAAAAAAACCTTATATGCCCCCAGGGCATAACTTACAAACTTTACCCTGGGGATCTAGGGGGTTTGTCATCCTTAAAAAAATAATTTCTAGAACTTTCAACTACGTTGAACAAAATGGCTATCTCTAAACTTTGATTAAATGTGTTTGGGGAAATGGTGGGCGTGAGAGCGGGGTTAATTAACCTCCACTCATATTCGACTGTTAAAAAGGGCAATTTCAATTTCCAATCAAATGAGCCCCTTTTTGAAATTTCTACAACAACTTTCTATATAAGCCTTATGTGCCCCCAGGGCATAACTTACAACCCTTGCACTGAGGGCTCTGCTGGGGTTATCATCCTAAAAGACCTGATTTCCAGAACTTTCGATTACGTTGAACAAAATTGATATCTAAAAATTTTGATTGGATGTCTTTGGGGAAATTTAGGCGTGAGAAGTGGGTTAGTTGCCCTTCAATAACTTTCGACTATTAAAAGGGTACTAATCCTTTCAATTTTAAATTGAATGAGCCCTTTTTGAAGTTTCTGCAACATCACTTTCTATAAAAAAAAAACTTTATATTCCTCCAGGGCATAACTTACTACCCTTGCCCTGAGGGCTGTGGGGGTGGAGGGGCTGTCATCCTTAAAGATCTAATTTCCAAACTTTCAACTACGTTGAATAAAATAAATATCTAAAAATTTTGATTGTATGTGTTAGGGGTTTAGGTGGGCGTGAGAGGGAGGTTAGTTGCCCTCAAATGACTTTCGAGACTATTAAAAAGGGCACTAGCCCTTTGAATTTCCAATCGAATATACCCTTCTTCAAGTTTCTACGACAAAGATTTCAATAAGAACCTTATACGCCCCCCAGGGCAAGCCTCCCTTGCCCGGAGGCTTGTGGGGGGATTATCCTGCTCAAAGGTATAATTTCCTGAACTTTAAACTGCGTGGAACAAAATGGCTATCTGAAAATTTTGATTGGATATGTTTG
>JAPEVW010000037.1:772740-805240 GCA_027921565.1 Artemia sinica
TAATAGGGACAGAACCTCGTCAATAGAAACCAAAACCCCAAAGAGTGCAAGTTTGACTACAATATACGCATGAAACTTATAATTTTTATTACGAATATATAAATTTCATTAGGTGTAATGTTTGCAGTAAAAATCTACTAGCACAAGACAATCACGTAATTTTGTGTAAAGGGAAAAATATCCCCCCCCCCCAATTTATGCCAGAAAAGGGGTTGAGACGATCTTGAAAAGTTCTTCGCTAGTCTTGTAAAATTACTGTAAAATGAAGATTCGGCAAGTAAAATTGGTAAAATTGGTAAAATAAGGTAAAAATTGGTAAAATAAGGTAAAAATTGGTAAAATAAGGTAAAATTGGTAAAATAAGGTAAAATTGGTAGAAAAAGGTACTCCCTAGGAAATGGTGTTTTAGAGTTGCCTTGTAGCTACAATACCAGTTGAGTATTTCGTCTTAAGCATCACTTACAGGTTTTGGTTAAATTTTTTAAGGATTCTGATTTTCCTGTGCTTAAAAAGGTCATGCTTCTTCATCTAGAGTTTCATCAATATCATCTAGAGTTCAATAGCCTAACAAGTCAAACCGCCAAGATCTTCACCCGAATTATACTCCAACGGATCAGAGCTGTGTCATCCTTAGTCATCCAAGAATACCAATCCGGTTTTCGCCCTGGGAGATCGACCGTTGACCAAATTTTCACTGTTCGCCAAATTTTAGAGAAATATCTGGAATTCGGTCGCGACCTGTATCAGCTCTTCATCAACTTTAGGCAAGCATTTGACCTTATTTGGAGAAATGGCCTATCGCATATCCTCCTCCATTACGGAATCCCATGAAACCTAGTAGATCTTATCAAAGATATGCACTCCAAATTTGGGAGTCGCGTTATGACTAGTGAAGGTCTCACTGACAGTTTCCAGACTTCCGCAGGTGTCCTTCAAGGATGCCTCTTGTCTCCAGAGCGCTTCAACCTTTTCCTCACAGCAGTCTTATCCCTGGTGGAAACAACTTGCGGCGCACATATAGGGGGTGTTCAGACAGATAAGCTAGCTTACGCCGACGATATCGACGAAATGGCTGAAACACCCGAGAATATACAAGCTGTTGCAAACGACGTCCTCGAAGCCACTAGTTCTTTTGGAATGATCATAAATGTATCAAAAACAAAGGCTATGTGCTGCTCACGAAAGCCGCAGGATACAGTTAAGCCAGACCTGAAACTTAATGGAGAGAGTATCCAGTGGGTCGGCGAGTTCCCTTACCTCGGTAGTCTGATCACCAGCGACAACAGTCTATCAAAAGACATTAAAAGACGTCTCGCCCTCGCAAGTTCCAGTTTCAGGGCCCTTATGCCCATATGGTGAAGCAAAGATTTGTCTCTGTGGCTTAAGACGCGACTGTTTGATAGCCTGATCATCCCCATCGGAATATAATGTGAAACATGGACGCTGAAGGTAAATGACAACCGTCGAGTCGCAGTATTTGAAACTAAGTGCCTCCGCCGCATCGCCGGGATCACTTGCCTTGATAGAATCTCAAATGTCGAACTTCTCGAGCACCTTAAAGTACAACAAACAATTCTCATGAAGATCCAGCTCCAGCAGCTTCGATGGCTCGGTCACGTACAACGGATGAGTCGGTCCCGTCTCCCAAAAATCACCTTCGAAGGCCAAATTCACGGTTCTCGTCCTCGTGGTCGTCCCCCAAAAGGTGGAAGGAAAACTTTGCGCCTCACCGCCTCTCGGACCTTCTTCGCCTAGCAGAAGACCGTGAAGCATACAAAAGGCACATCCACGCTATTACAAAGAAAGAGGCCCCAAGCCGACCTTCAAGGCCGGATGGGACTTAAGAAAGTATCTAGAGTTCATCTAGAGTTTAATTAACTAGATAATTAACTAGATAATAAGAGTTCATCAAGAGTTTAAAAAATATCAATGTTTAATAAATCAAATAATATTAAGATTTTGATTACTAAATATCAGTAAATGTAATATTAAACTGACAATGCACACTCATTTATATATTTTCAGTAAAGTGCAAATTATGTTCTGGCCTTGGGAAGGCATAGGGTTTTGAGTCCAACTTATGTAAATTTCTGCTCGTTTTGAGTTTGACTCGGTTATTTAATATAATTTCTGCTAGTTTTGGGTTTCATTTATTTATCGATGCTGATTTATGGTAGTTTCACGCTTGGTAGATTATTTGATTTTATTTTTGCTCATTTTTTGCCGAATGGAGTTCTTTACTTTTCTTTGAAAAACTTATTTTGTAGAAAAAGTTTTTTTTTTAATTAATTTCAGTTCGTTTTATATCGAGATAGTCTTGTCAGAGAAAAAGAAAAATATACTTTGAATCTTTTAGTTTTTTTAAGAATTTATAGTTTGGCCTGCTATTTGTAAGCTGGAGAAAAATTTCAGCAATTTTTAACAACATACACCCTCTTAAAAATCTGGAAACCAATAGTAGTGTTTATTATAGTTTCTTACTCCTCTACTTGACCTGAAATGGAAAACTTGATACCATTCGCAAAAAAATCTGTTTACTTTCTTTGATAGCATTGATACACTTACACTATTTTGATTTGGTTAAATTTTAAGAGAAGAAGTAGCCTCGAAAGTTTGAACATAATACCCTTAGTCGTTCTTGGGATACTGCTGAGATACCTTATTGGGAATTCGCATTATCACAGTACATTTTGATTTAATCTTAAGGCAACATTTAGTTTTTAAACATAATGGGCAAATGGGATGGCGGGAGTGGAAGGGGAATTAGTTGCCCTCCAATCACTTTCGACTATTAAAAAAGGCATCAGCCCTTTCTATTTTCAATCGGATGAGCCCCTTTCGAGGTTCCCATGACAACTCCTTCGTTACGAAGTGCCCTGGTCTAAACAACAACAACCACAAAAAATATTACTAATCACTTTCGACTATTAGAAAGGGCACTAGCCCTTTGAATTTCAATTTCGAATGAGCTCTTTTCTGAAGTTTCCACGACAACGTCTTCTATAAGAACCTTATATGCCCCCAGGGCATAACTTTTATATCGACATAGTCTTTTCAGAGAAAAAGAAAATAATACTTTAAATCTTTTAGTTTTTTTAAGAATTTATAGTTTGGCCTGCTATTTGTATGCTGGAGAAAAATTTTCAGCAATTTTTAACAACATACACCCTCTTAAAAATCTCGAGACAAATAGTAGTGTTTATTATAGTTTCATACCTCCTCTACTTGACCTGAAATGAAAAACTTGATACCATTCGCAAAAAAATCTGTTTACTTTCTTTGATAGCTTGGATACACCTACGCTATTTTGATTTGGTTAAATTTTAAGAGCAGAAGCAGCCCCAAAAGTTTGAACATAATACCCTCAGTCGTTCTTGGGATACTGCTGAGATGCCTTATTGGGAATTAGCATTAACACAGTGCATTTCGATTTAATCTTATGGCAACATTTAGTTTTAAACATAAAGTCAAATGGGAGGGTGGGCGTGGGAGGGGATTAGTTTCCCTCCAATCACTTTCGACTATTAAAAAGGGCATCAGCCCTTTCTATCTTCAATCGAATGAGCCCCTTTCGAAGTTCCTACGACAACTCCTTTGATACAAAGTGCCCTGATTTAAACAACAACAACAACAACAAAAAATAATACATTATATCCACATAGATCTTACTATAAAAATGTCAAGCCTTTCAATTACTTTCGACTATTAAAAAGGGCACTAGGCCTTTCGAATTCCAATCAAATGAGCCTTTTTCGAGTTTCTACGACAAACACTTCTTATAGACACCTCATATGGCCCAGGGCATAAATTACAACTCTTACCCTAAGGGCTGTGAGGGTGGTTGTCATCCTCTAAGATCTAATTTCCAGAACTTTCAACTACGTTACACAAAATGGCTATCTCAAAATTTTGATTGGATGTGTCTGGGAAAATGGTGGGCATGAGAGGGGCATTAGTCTTTTCCCAATCGCTTTCAACTATTAGAAAAAGCACTAGCACTTTCAATTCCCAATCAAATGAGCCCTTTTGAAGTTTCTACGACATCGCTTTCAATAAAAACCTTATATAACCCCAGGTGATAACTTACAACCCTCACCCTGAGGGCTGGGTGCGGGGGTTGTCATCCTCACAGACCTAATTTCCAGATATTTCTACTACGTTGAACAAAATGGCTATCTGAAAATTTTTATTGGATGTGTTTGAGGGAATGGTGGGCGTGAGAGAGGGGCTAGTTACCATCCAATCACTTTCAACTATTAAAAAGGGCACTATCCCTCTCAGTTTCCAATGGAATGGGCCCCTTTTGAAGTTTTTACGACAACTCTTTCATTAGAAACCTTATATATTCCTTGGGCATAACTTACAACCTTTGCCCTGGGGACTCTAGGGGGTTTGTCATCCTTAAATACATAATTTCCAGAACTTTCAACTTCGTTGAACAAAATGACTTTCTCTAAGCCTTGATTAAATGTGTTTGGGGAAATGGAGGGCGTGAGAGGGGGGATAATTACTCTCCACTCCCTTTTGACTATTAAAAAGGGCAATTTCAATTTCCAATCAAATGAGCCCCTTATGAAATTTCGACAACAACTTTTCAATAACTTTTGACTATTAAAAAGGGCACTAGCCATTTCAATTTCGACAACAATTTCCAATCACTTTCGACTATTAAAAAGGGCACTAGCCATTTCAATTTCCAATCGAATGAGTCATTTTTGAAGTTTCTACGACGACGCGTTCAGTAAAAGCCTTATATGCCCCCCAGAGCATATTTTACAACCCTTGCCCTGAGGGCCCTGAGGGTTGTGGGGGAATGTCCTCCTCAAAAACATAATTTCTATCTGGAAATCCAAAACACTGAATAAAATGGGTATCTAAAAATTTTGATTGGATGTGTTTGGGGAAAAGGTCGGTGAGAAAGGGGGGCTAGTTGCCCTGAAATCATTTTCGACTATTAAAAAGGCAAAGATTTCGACAAAGATTTCAATAAAAACTTATATGCCCCCAGGGCATAACTTATAAACCTTGTTCTGAAGACTGTGGGGGGAGTGTCCTGCTCAAAGGTATTATTTCCTGAACTTTAACTGCGTGGAACAAAATGGCTATCTCAAAATTTGATTGGCAGTGTTTGGGGAAATTGTGGGTGTGGAAGGGGTGTTAGTTGCCTTCCAATTACTGTCGACTATTAAAAAAGGCACAATTCATTTCAATTTCTAATCAAATGAGGCCTTTTTAAAGTTTCTGCGACAACGTGTTCTATAAGAACTTTATATGCCCCCAGGGCATAAATTACAACCCTTGTCCTGAGGGCTGTGAGGAGGTTGTCATTCTCAAAGACCTAATTTTCATAACTTAAAACTACGTTGAACAAAATGGCTATCTTAAAATTTGGATTGGATGTGTTTGGGGGACGGATGACTGTGGGGGGGGGGCTAGTTGCCCTCCAATCCCTTTTGACTATTAAAAAGGGCACTACCCCTTTGAATTTCCAATCGAATTAGCCTGTTTGAAGTTTCTACGACAACGCCTTCTATAAAAACCTTATTTGCCCCCAGGCCAAGACTTAAAACCCTTGACCTGAGGGTTGGGAGGGAGTTTCCTCCTCCAAAACATATTTTCTATCTGGAAAACAGCTACGCTGTACAAAATGGCTATCTCAAAGTTTTTATTGGATGTGTGGTGAATGATGGGCGTTGGGGGCTAGTTGCCCTCCAATCACTTTCGACTAATAAAAAGGGCACTTGCCCTTTGAATTTCAAATTGAATGAGCCTGTTTTGAAGTTTCTACGACAACGCCTTCTATAAAAACCTTATATGCCAGTAGGAATGGGGCAGAAGGCGCGGTACGAAGTTTACATCATTGCCAGATAAGAAAGGTTCTATTTAGTACTTTAAAAGTACCTCTTTCAAGGTCAATCAGGGAACTTGGAAATACTGCGGGGAAATGCACGTGCACTGAATACTAACGGACAATGTTATTGATCTACGAAGGGGACAAGATCAGACTAGATCTCTGGGAAATTGATCTGCATAATCTGACGGGGAATTCCTACGTAACACGAAGAAAATTATAAAACAATATGGCTTCTCTGGTCTTTAGGTCTGAGAGATAAATATTAATATTCTATCGAAGCCATAATAGTGTAACTAGGAACACCTTAGATATATTTTCAGAAATTCAAACGAGATCAAGACAGATTGAATATGTTTACGCGGGTTTCTTGGGAATTTTAAATGTGACATCTCAAAAGGATGCCGAAAAAAAAGGAACACGCAGAAATTACTTTTAGGGGATTATTTGGGTGAAACAAATTAATGGGCATTTTAGAGAATTATTTGGGTGAAACAGTTTGAGACATTTTAGAAGATGATTTGGGGTGAAACTCTGTGGTCGTTATAATACACAAGTTCCATTTTAAAAGTTTTGTTAGGTCCCCTACCCCAACCCCTAAGGGCCCCCCCTAATTTTGCTCCCCCCCCCATTTTTTAAATACTTTTTTTGTGCGATTGAGACGCAGAAGGCCCCCCCAGCTTTTACTGACCCCCCCCCACATTTTTTAATACTTTTTTATTGGACCTGTGACAAGGAAGGACCCCAAAGGGCTCCCGCCCAAATATTTTGCCCCCCGCATTTTTTAATACTTTTTTTGCGCACTTGAGACATAGAAGGTCCCCCTCCCTCCCAGCTTTTTCGGCCCCTCCCCCCATAAGTGTTTTGTTGTGTTTTACCTTGTCACTGTTACATTCTGAAGATTTTTCAAGTTCATTTCGGATTTTTTTCATTGAAATGTAAGAGTTGGAATATTTCAGTAGTGTTTTGTCGTGGTTTACCTTGTCACTGTTACATTCTCTTGATATTTCAAAGTTCATTTTGAATTTTCTTCGTTGAAATGTAAGAGTTGAAATATTTCAGTAGTGTCTTGTCATGGTTTACCTTGTCACTGTTACATTCTGAAGATGTTTCAAAGTTCATTTTGGATATTTTTCGTTGAAATTTAAGAGTTAGAACATTTCAGTAGTGTTTTGTCGTGGTTTACCTTGTCACTGTTACATTCTCTTGATGTTTCAAAGTTCATTTTAGATTTTTTTTTTCGTTGAAATGTAAGAGTTGGAATATTTTAGTAGTGTTTTGTCGTGGTTTACCTTGTCACTGTTACATTTTCTTGATGTTTCAAAGTTCATTTTGGATTTCTTTTTTCATTGAAATGTAAGAGTAGGAATATTTCAGTAGTGTTTGTCGTGGTTTACCTTGTCACTGTTACATTCTCTTGATGTTTCAAAGTTCGTTTTGGATTTTTTTTTTCGTTGAAATGTAAGAGTTGGAATATTTCAGAAGTGTTTGTCGTGGTTTACCTTGTCACTGTTACATTCTCTTGATGTTTCAAAGTTCATTTTGGATTTTTTTTTTCGTTGAAATGTAAGAGTTGGAATATTTTAGTAGTGTTTTGTCGTGGTTTACCTTGTCACTGTTACATTTTCTTGATGTTTCAAAGTTCATTTTAGATTTTTTTTGTTGAAATGTAAGAGTTGGAATATTTCAGTAGTGTTTTGTCGTGGTTTACCTTGTCAATGTTACATTCTCTTGATGTTTCAAAGTTCATTTTGGATTTTTTTTTTCGCTGAAATGTAAGAGTTGGAATTGTCACTGTTACATTCTCTTGATGTTTCAAAGTTCATATTGGATTTTTTTTCGTTGAAATTTATGAGTTGGAATATTTCAGTAGCGTTTTGTCGTGGTTTACATTGTCACTGTTACATTCCCTTGATGTTTCAAAGTTCATTTTGGATTTTTTTCGTTGAAATGTAAGAGTTGGAATATTTTAGTAGTGTATTGTCATGGTTTACCTTGTCACTGTTACATTTTCTTGATGTTTCAAAGTTCATTTTAGATTTTTTTGTTGAAATGTAAGAGTTGGAATATTTCAGTAGAGTTTTGTCGTGGTTTACCTTGTCAATGTTACATTCTCTTGATGTTTCAAAGTTCATTTTGGATTTTTTTTTTCGCTGAAATGTAAGAGTTGGAATTGTCACTGTTACATTCTCTTGATGTTTCAAAGTTCATATTGGATTTTTTCGTTGAAATGTATGAGTTGGAATATTTCAGTAGTGTTTTGTCTTGCTTTACATTGTCACTGTTACATTCCCTTCATGTTTCAAATTTCATTTTAGGTTTTTTTCCTTGAAATGTAAGAGTTGGAATATTTCAGTAGTGTTATGTCGTGGTTTACTTTGTCACTGCTAAATTCTAAAGATATTACAAAGTTCATTTTGGATTTTTTTTCATTGAAATATAGGAGTTGGAATATTTCAGTAGTGTTTTTCGTGGTTTACCTTGTCACTGTTACATTCTGAAGATGTTTCAAAGTTCATTTTGGATTTTTTTCGTTGAAGTGTAAGAGTTGGATTATTTCATGAGTGTTTTGTCGTGGTTTATCATATCACTGTTACATTCTGAAGATGTTTCAATGTTCATTTTTTTTGTTTAAATGCAAGAGTTGGAATATTTCAGTACTGTTTTGTCGTGGTATACCTTGTCACTGTTACATTCTCTTGATGTTTCAAAGTTCGTTTTGGATTTCTTTCGTTGAAATGTAAGAGTTGAAATATTTCAGTAGTGTTTGTCGTGGTTTACCATGTCACTTTTACATTCTGAAGATGTTTTAAAGTTCATTTTGTAATTTTTTTCGTTGAAATGCAAGAGCTGGAATATTTCAGTAGTGTTTCGTCGTGGTTTACCTTGTCACTGTTACATTCTCTTGAGGTTTCAAAGTTCATATTGGATTTTTTTCGTTGAAATGTATGACTTGGAATATTTCAGTAGTGTTTTGTCGTGGTTTACATTGTCACTGTTACATGCTCTTGATGTTTCAAAGTTCATTGTGGATATCATTCGTTGAAATGTTAGAGTTGGTATATTTCAGTACTGTTTTCTTGTGGTTTACCTTGTCACTGTTATATTCTCTTGATGTTTCAATGTTCATTTTTTTTTCGTTTAAATGCAAGAGTTGGAATATTTCAGTAGTGTTTTGTCGTGGTATACCTTGTAACTGTTACATTCTCTTGATGCTTCAAAGTTCATTTTGGATTTCTTTCGTTGAAATGTAAGAGTTGAAATATTTCAGTAGTGTTTGTCTTGGTTTACCATGTCACTTTTACATTCTGAAGATGTTTTAAAGTTCATTTTGTAATTTTTTTCGTTGAAATGCAAGAGCTGGAATATTTCGGTAGTGTTTCGTCGTGGTTTACCTTGTCACTGTTACATTCTCTTGAGGTGTCAAAGTTCATATTGGATTTTTTTCGTTGAAATGTATGACTTGGAATATTTCAGTAGTGTTTTGTCGTGGTTTACCTTGTCACTGTTACATTCTCTTGATGTTTCAAAGGTCATTTTGGATTTCATTCGTTGAAATGTAAGAGTTGGCGTATTTCAGTATTGTTTTCTTGTGGTTTACCTTGTCACTGTTAAATTCTCTTGATGTTTCAAAATTCATTTTGGACATTCGTTGAAATGTAAGAGTTGGTATTTTTCAGTACTGTTTTCTCGTGGTTTACCTTGTCTCTGTTATATTCTTTTGATGCTTCAAAGTTCATTTTTGATATTTTTTTTCGTTGAAATGTAAGAGTTGGAATATTTCAGTAGTGTTTTGCCGTGCTTTACCTTGTCACTGTTACATTCTCTTGATGTTTCAAAGTTCATTTTGGATTTTTTTTCGTTGAAATGTAAGAGTTGGAATATTTCAGTAGTGTCTTGTCGTGGTTTACCTTGTCACTGGAACATTCTCTTGATGTTTCAATGTTCATTTTGGATTTTTTTTTGTTGAAATGTAAGAGTTGGAATATTTCAGTAGTGTTTTGTCGTGCTTTACCTTGTCACTGTTACATTCTGTAGATGTTTCAAAGTTCATTTTGGATTTTTTCGTTGAAATGCAAGAGTTGGAATATTTCAGTAGTGTTTTGTCGTGGTTTATCTTGTCAATTTTACATTCTCTTGATGTTTCAAATGGTTCACCTTGTCACTGTTACATTCTGAAGATGTTTCAAAGTTCATTTTTGATTTTTTTCGTTGAACTGTAAGAGTTGGAATATTTCAGTACTGTAAGAGTTGAAATATTTCAGTAGTGTCTTGTCGTGGTCTACCTTGTCACTGTTACATTCTCTTGATGCTTCAAAGTTCATTTTGGATTTTTTTCGTTGAAATGTAAGAGTTGAATTATTTAAGTAGTGTTTTTTCGTGCTTTAACTTGTCACTGTTACATTCTGAAAATGTTTCAAAGTTCATTTTGTATTTTTTTTCGTTGAAATGTAAGCGTTGGAATATTTCAGTAGTGTTTTGTCGTGGTTTACCTTGTCACTGTTACATTCACTTGATGTTTCAAAGTTCATTTTTGATTTTTTTTCGTTGAAATGTAAGAGTTGGAATATTTCAGTAGTGTCTTGTCCTGGTCTACCTTGTCACTGTTACATTCTCTTGATGCTTCAAAGTTCATTTTGGATTTTTTTCGTTGAAATGTAAGAGTTGAATTATTTAAGTAGTGTTTCGTCGTGCTTTAACATGTCACTGTTACATTCTGAAAATGTTTCAAAGTTCATTTTGTATTTTTTTTTCGTTGAAATGTAAGCGTTGGAATATTTCAGTAGTGTTTTGTCGTGGTTTACCTTGTCACTGTTACATTCTCATGATATTTCAAAGTTATTTTGGATTTGTTCTTTTCGTTGAAATGTAAGACACCTTCTCACACACACACAGTCATAGTGAGAGAGATATGCACAAAGTTTGGTTAATTTTTGTTCATTTAGAGTGGCGCACCACTCTAAGTGAGCCTAAATTAACCCAAATTTTTGCATATCTCTCTCACTATGACTGTGTGTGTGAGCAGGTGTCTTACATTTCAACGAAAAACAAAATCCAAAAATAACTGAAATATCATGATAATGTAACAGTGATAAGGTAAACCACGACCAAACACTACTGAAATATCCCAACTCTTACATTTCAAGTAAAATAAATCCAAATTGAACTTTGAAACATCAAAAGAATGTAGTAGTGACAAGGTAATATACGACAAAATACTACTGAAATATTCCAACTCTTGCATTACAACGAAATAAATCCATAATAAACTCTGAAACATCAAGAGAATGTAACAGTGACAAGGTTGACCACGACAAAACACTACTGAAACATTCCGACTCTTACATTTCAATGAAAAAAAAAACAAAATGAACTTTGAAAGATCAAGAGAATGTAGCAGTGATAAGGTAAACCACGAAAAAACACTACTGAAATATTCCAACTCTTACATTTCAATGAAAAACAACCAAAATGAACTTTGAAACATCTTAAGAATGTAACAGAGACAAGGTAAACCACGAGAAAACTCTACTGAAATATTCCAACTCTTACATTTCAACGAAAAAAAATCCAAAATGAACTTTGAAACATCAAGAGAATGTAACAGTGACAAGGTAAACCACGACAAAACACTACTGAAATATTCCAACTCTTACATTTCAACGAAAAAAGCCCAAAATGAACTTTGAAACATCATCAGAATGTAAAAGTGGCAAGGTGAACCACAACAAAACACTACTGAAATATTCCAACTCTTACATTTCAACGAAAAAAGCCCAAAATGAACTTTGAAACATCAAGAGAATGTAACAGTGACAAGGTAAACCACGATAAAACACTACTGAAATATACCAATTCTTACATTTTAACGAAAATAATACAAATGAAATTTGAAACATCATCAGAATCTAACAGTGACAAGGTAAATCACGATAAAACAATACTGAAATAATCCAACTCTTACATTTCAATGAAAAAAAAAATTCCAAAATGAACTTTAAAACATCAAGAAAATGTAACAGTGACAAGGTAAACCACGACAAAACACCGCTGAAAAATTCCAACTCTTGCATTTCAACGAAAACAAAAATACAAAATGAACTTTGAAACATCAAGAGAATGTAACAGTGAGAAGGTAAATCAAGACAAACACTACTGAAATATTCCAACTCTTGCATTTCCACAAAACTAAAAACTCCAAAATGAACTTTGAAACATCAAAAGAATGTAACAGTGACAAGGTAAACCCCGACAAAACACTACTGAAATATTCCAACTCTTACATTGTAACGAAAGAAATCCAAAATGAACTTTGAAACATCAAGAGAATGTAACAGTGATAAGATAAACCACGACGAAACGCTACTGAAATATTCCAACTCTTACATTTCAATGAAAAACATCCAAACTGAACTTTGAAACATCTTAAGAATGTAACAGAGACAAGGTAAACCACGACAAAACACTACTGAAATATTCCAACTCTTACATTTCAAAGAAAAAAAAAATCCAAAATGAACTTTGAAACATCAAGAAAATGTAACAGTGACAATGTAAACCATGACAAAACACTACTGAAATATTCCTACTCTTACATTTCAACGAAAAAAGCCCAAAATGAACTTCGAAACATTTTCAGAATGTAACAGTGGCGAGGTGAACCACAACAAAACATTACTGAAATATTTCAACTCTTAGATTTCAACGAAAAAAGCCCAAAATGAACTTTGAAACATCAAGAGATTGTAACAGTGACAAGGTAAACCCCGACAAAACGCTACTGACATATTCCAACTCTTACATTGCAACGAAAGAAATTCAAAATGAACTTTGAAATATCAAGAGAATGTTACAGTGACAAGGTAAACCACGACGAAACGCTACTGAAATATTCCAACTCTTACATTGCAACGAAACAAATCCAAAATCAACTTTGAAACATCAAGAGAATGTAACAGTGACAAGGTAAATCACGACGAAACGCTACTGAAATATTCCAACTCTTACATTTCAATGAAATACATCGGTAAATTACGATAAAACAATACTGAAATAATCCAACTCTTACATTTCAATGAAAAAGGAAATTCCAAAATGAACTTTGAAACATCAAGAAAATATAACAGTGACAAGGTAAACCACGACAAAACACTGGTGAAATATTGGTACTCTTGCATTTCAACGAAAACAAAAATCCAAAATGAACTTTGAAACACCAAAAGAATGTAAAAGTGACAAGGTAAACCCCGACGAAACATTGAAATATTCCAACTCTTACATTCCAATGAAAAACATCCAAAATGAACTTTGAAACACCTTCAGAATGTAACAGTGACAAGGTAAATCAAGATAAAACAATACTGAAATAATCCAACCCTTACATTTCAATGAGAAAAAAAAATTCCAAAATGAACTTTGAAACATCAAGAAAATATAACAGTGACAAGGTAAACCACGACAAAACACTAATGAAATATTCCAACTCTTGCATTTCAACGAAAGAAAAATCCAAAATGAACTTTAAAACATCAAGAGAATGTAACAGTGACAAGGTAAACCATGGCAAAACACCACCGAGATATTCCAACTCTTACACTGCAACGAAAGAAATCCAAAATGAACTTCGAAACATCACAAGAATGTAACAGTGACAAGGTAAATCATGACGAAACACTAGTGAAATATTCCAACTCTTATACTGCAACGAAAGAAATCCAGAATAACTTTGAAACATCAAGAGAATGTAACAGTGACAAGGTAAACCACGACAAACACTACTGAAATATTCCAACTTTTACAATTCAACGAAAGAAATCCAAAATGAACTTTGAAAACATCAAGAGAATGTAACAGTGACAAGGTAAACCATGAGAAAACAGTACTGAAATATGCCAACTCTTACATTTCAACGAATGAAATCCAAGATGAACTTTGAAACATCAAGAGAATGTAACAGTGACAAGGTAAACCACGACGAAACACTACTGGAATATTCCAACTCTTACATTTCAAGGGAAAAAAAAAATATAAAATGAACTTTGAAACATCAAGAGAATTTAATAGTGACAAGGTAAACCACGAAAAAACACTACTTAAATATGCTAACTCTTACATTTCAACGAATGCAATCCAAAATGAACTTTGAAACATCAAAAGTATGTAACAGTGACAAGGTAAACCACGAGAAAACATTGCTGAAATATTCCAACTCTTACATTTCAACGGAAAAAATCAAAAATGAACTTTGAAACATCTTCAGAATGTAACAGTGACATGGTAAACCACAACAGAACACTACTGAAATATTCCAAATCTTACATTTCAACAAAAAAAAAATGTAAAATGAACTTTGAAACATCAAGAGAATGTAACAGTGACAAGGTAAACCACGACAAAACACTACTGAAATATTCCAACTCTTACATTTCAACGAAAAAATCCATAATGAACTTTGAACCATCAAGAGCATGTAACAGTGACAAGGTAAACCACGACAAAACACTACTGAAATATTCCAACTCTTACATTTCAACGAAAAAAAAAATCCAAAATGAACTTTGAAACATCAAGAGAATGTAACAGTGACAAGGTAAACCACGACAAACACTACTGAAATATTCCTACACTTACATTTCAATGAAAAAAAAATTCAAAATGAACTTTGAAACATCAAGAAAATGTAACAGTGACAAGGTAAACCACGACAAAACACTACTGAAATATTCCAACTCTTGCATTTCAACGAAAAAAAAAATCCAAAATGAACTTTGAAACATCAAGAGGATGTAACAGTGACGACAAAACCACGACAAAACACTACTGAAATATTCCAACTCTTATATTTCAACGAATAAAATCCAAAATGAACTTTGAAATATCTTCAGAATGTAACAGTGACAAGGTAAACTACGACAAAACACAATTGAAATATTCCAACTCTTACATTTCAAAAAAAAAATCCAAAATGAACTTTGAAACATCAAGAGAATGTAACAGTGACAAGGTAAACCACGACAAAACACTACTGAAATATTCCAACTCTTACATTTCAACGAAAAAATATTCAAAATGAACTTTGACACATCAAGAGAATGTAACAGTGACAAGGTAAACCACGACAAAACAGTACTGAAATATTCCAAATCTTACATTTCAATGAAAAAAAATCCAAAATGAACTTTAAAACATCAAGAGAATGTAACAGTGACAAGGTAAACTACGACAAAACACTACTGGGGGAAGGGCACAAAAAGTTTGGGGGAAGGAGGGCTCTTCTGTGTCTCAAGTACGCAAAAAAAGTATTAAAAAAATGGGGGGGGGCAAAAAAGTTGGGAGGGGGCCATTTTGAGTCCCTTCTGTGTCACAGTCGCGCAAAAAAAGTATTAAAAATGTGGGGGGGGGCAAAGAGTCGGGGGGAGGGCTTCTGTGTCTCAAGCGCACAAAAAAGTATTTTAAAAAATGGGAGGGGTGGCAAAAAGTTGGGGGGCCTTGGGGGTTGGGGTAGGGAACCTTACAACACAGTTCAAATGGAACTTGTGTATTATAACGACCACAGAGTTTCACCCCAAATCATCTTCTAAAATGTCTCAAACTGTTTCACCCCCAAAAAAACCTAAAATGCCGATTAATTTGTTTCGCCCAAAGAATCCCCTAAAAGTAATTTCTGCGTATTCCTTTTGTTTCGGCATCCTTTTGCGATATCACATTTAAAATTCCCAAGAAACCATTTCTCGCGTAAAACATATTCAATCTGTCTTGATCTCGTTTGAATTTCTGGAAATATATCTAAGGTGTTCCTAGTTACACTATTATGGCTTCGATAGAATATTAATATTTATCTCTCAGACCTAAAGACCAGAGAAGCCATATTGTTTCTTAATTGCACTCGTATTACATTAGAATTCCTCGTCAGGTTATGTAAATCAATTTTCCATAAATCTAGTCTGATCTTGTCCCCTTCCTAGATCAATAACATTGTCCTGTTAGTATTCAGTGCGCATGTGCATTTTCCCCACAGTATCTCCAAGTTCCCTGATTGACCTTGAAAGAGGTACTTTTAAGTACTAAATAGTACCTTTCTTATCTGGCAATGATGTAAACTTCGTACCGCGCCTTCTGACCCATTCATACTTATGCCCCTAGGGCATAACTTAAAATCCTTGCCCTGAGGGTTGTGGGGGAGTGTTCTCCTCAAAAACATTTTTCCTATCTGGAAATCAACTACGCTGAAAAAAATGGCTATCTCAAAATGTTGATTGGATGTGTTTGGGGGAATGATGGGCGTTGGGGGAGTCTAGTTACCCTCCAATCACTTTCGACTATTAAAAAGGGTACTAGCTCTTTGGATTTCCAATCGAATGAGCCTGTTTTGAAGTTTCTACGACAACGCCTTCTATAAAAACTTTATATACCCCCAGGGCATAACTTAACACCCTTGCCCTGAGGGTTGTAGGGGAGTGTCCTCCTAAAAAACATGTTTTCTGTCTGGAAGTCAACTACACTGAACACAATGGCTATCTCAAAATGTTGATTGGATGTGTTTGGGGGAATGATGGGCGTTGGGGGAGTCTAGTTACCCTCCAATCACTTTCGACTATTAAAAAGGGCACTAGCCACTCCCATTTCCAATCGAATGAGCCCTTTTCGAAGTTTCTACAACGACTCCTTCGATACGAAGTGCCCGGGTATGGAGAAACAAAAAACACATTGTGCCTACATCGTTCTTTACTTAGGCAGCGCTAGCGCGCTGCCTATGATAAGACTGTCTTAAACAGGATACGCTTGAAAATCTAGCTCCTCTCTGTAAAACTTAGATTCTGATTCAGGTAACCGTGCCTGTTCCAAATCCCCCCCAACAAAATTTCTGGATACGGCCCTGAGGATTATGTATCATTTTCAGCTCCACCCTCCCATCATCCCATCACCACCGCGGGAAGAGGGAATATTCCGGAGGGGGGGGGCGTAACACCGGCTCCCGGAGAAAAGACAGTACGAATACAAGATTTCTCTGAGATGTGAAATTTAAAATGAAAATCAGGATATTGATCCTGCTTTGGCCCTCCGCATTGCTGAAAACCCAGATCATGTAGTTGATTAGGCAACTTTAGTATTTGAAGCAAATGGCTTCCCACATTCTTTTAGGAAGGCAATTGAAATTAAAAAAAAAAAATTCATAAATAGATAGGCTACCTTGTTTTAAATACAGATACTGGAGATATTCCTATAGACGCAATTTACAATAACTTAAAATTAAAGGTTTCAAATAACGTTTTTCTTCAGTTTAAATTAAGATCAGCTCACCGCACTTTTAGTGAAAATTAAGTCAGTAGAGAAGCTAAGTCAATCACTAACCTGAAAATTTTTGCCCAAAGCAATTGCTGAATAGTCTTTCATTTATTCGGGTTTGTTTGTTTTTTTAGTCTTTCTTCTGCTTAGTTAGAGCTAATTCAAAAGGTCATGTTTCCTTCTTTTTGTTTTTTTTTATAGCACTGAAGACGGCTTGACGGAAGTCCCTGACGAAATATCTGCCTGTATCATTTTCGCTTCTTTTTTCTCGCTGGCTTATATTACCCTCATTTTTCTCAGCTATTTTTTTTTTTTTTTTTACATATGTCAATCCTGCTTGTAGCCCTTTTTGTTCACAGAACTAATGTAATTTTATTTCGGCTAATATTTCCTCATTTTAAAATTATAATTACCTTTAATATAATCGTTCTGATAACAAGAGACCTAAGTCAGACAGACGGCCTTTTACCTTGGGGAACAGCTATACACAAAACAAAATCATACTCAACCCTTTTTCTGCCAGGCTCTTCGCTCTTCTGTGCTCTGAAAATTGCAAGGCGTCGTAAAATATGTCAGTAAAATATGTAAGATGCCGACAAAATACGTAAAATACCGGTAAAATATGTAAATTACTTAAAATACGTAAATTACGTAAAATAGGTAAAATACCAATTTTACGGGGGTCCGTAAAATTACGGTAAAATACGTAAAATGCCCAATTTTACCGTGACCAATTCTAACGGTTACAACACTGATCCTCGCCACTAAATTCAGAACATCCCAGAACGGTGTTCTGGACATTTCAAGCTCTTCTACACGGGTTATTTACCCTTACAAACCTTTTCCTCTTCATTACAAAAGAAAAAACTTTAAACCATCCCAACAGTTTCTCTCTTCCTTGTTCTTTATTCTGTTTCCTTCATTTCCCCTATTTGTGTTATACTGTTTCCCCTCTTTGTGCCCTGGTAGTTATAGATTTTTTAAACAGTTTTACCATTTTTAAGCTTATTTTAGGTTTATATTGTGTCCCCTCTTTATATTTTGCTAGCTTTAATTTTTTAAAGCTTTTTGACAAGTTGAATTATGCATGTATCTTTTTTTTTACCAATCTTATCGTTTTTTCCTGTCTTTTTCTTTTTATTATTTCGACTCTGAAGTGCAAATTCTGCCCGTCCGGGTTTGCAAAAGCCATTTTTTGCAAATAAAGCTTATTCATCTCCTCATGGGTGCCACAGAAGCTGCAACCCAATAAAGCGCGAACCATAATAAATAGTAAGCGAGGTCTTAAGTTGTTTATTCTCTAAGATGAACATTTTACAGTATATGTGAATAACATTTTACATGTTAACTCAGAAATGATAGCTATTTTAAATAAAAAATATTTCGTAATAATTGAAACAATATTTTGAGGTTTTCAAAAAAGAGCCTGAAACCCTTAAAATAACCTCAAGATCGAAAAAAAAGTGCATCTTTGAAACCACCATTGTCAAAAACTTTCAATCAAAACATCAATTTTTGCCAGTGCTTTACTGAAAACGTAACTTGCTTGAGTTTCTTAGAGAATTTAAATTGTATACTAAAAGTTAACAGTAACATTGCCAGTGAAAGATTAGTGACAACCTTGTAAATTATTTTTTTTTTTCTCTAGAGGCTATTTATAGGATTTTCTACTCCTAAGAGTGAATCCAGTTTTTTAGTGGTTTTGTGTTTCCAATAAAGCGCTATTTTTTTTTTTTTTTTTTACAGTTCTACAAATATATTAAAATTTCAATAGGTTTGGGCTATTTTCGTAGACAATGTTTCTTAAGCTGCGAAGCAATAATCTTTGTTCGTTCTAATTTTCAGATTCGCTCTTGAACTCCATCAGGAAAGTTTGTATTTTAATTAATAAATCTTTCAGATTACATCACTCACCAGACAGCAGTTTGTTATCTAGGGACGTATCCAGGATAGAAGGAAGGTGGTTATCGAGGTTTAATCCCCCTCCTCCCCTCGAAATTTTTATCCAACCCGTAAAAAGTAAAAAAATGTATATAATTTTGTTATGTGTTTTCTAGTTTTTTTGTAACCCTGTCCCCCAAACAACAATCCTGGATACCGCCTTGTTGATCCCATATCCTCTGATTCTAGAAGAGGGTCTCGTAACCCGTGTTCTGTGGTAGCTAAAACTAGTTTTAAGCCCTTATGTCGATATATGTAAACTTTGAGGTTTCAGAGTCACAACAACAGTAAAGACTGATGTGCCCTCAAGGTTCATTTCCTAGGGTGCCTCGTATGAAAAAAATGGTCATAGAAACTTGGAAAGGACGTCATTTGGTCAGAAATTGAAATCGCTAATTCTTTTTGTAAGGATCAAGAGTGATTGAAGGTCAACAATCCCCTTTCCCGTGCCCTTGCTTTGCGTCTAAGCACCCTAATAGTCATCATTATTCCCTTTCCATCTATGGCAGAAAATAAAATTTACAGAATTCATGAATCTCAGAATAGTCAAAAGTCACGCAGCCCTAGGGAACAAGCCTTAAATTATGCAAAATGGTGCTTTCTCATAGAAAAAGGTGGATATGCATGATCTTGGCTTTACGGTCGACTTGAAAGTTTCAGGATTACTCCTTGGGGTAAGGAGGCACCAAACATTTTGGAAGGGGGAGGGCGTTACGAGGTCAAAAAATGGGGCTGTAAAATTATCTTTTACAAATTACTTATAATTCATCGGGATCAAGATGAAAAAGCAAGCTACTTTGCCGCACATAAGTTTACCTAGCCCCTGCTTTCAGTTTCGCCTACGCGTCTGAGTATCACGTTTTACTATGTGGTTACAACTAGGACCACCATAATTAATATTGGAATATTTTTTCTTTATTTTCTTTAAGTTTCTCCATTGTTGCTAATATATTTACTATAAATATTGCCACGGTGACCATTATCTTTTATATTTTACGATTAATACGACTTCTGTCTGACGATTATTATAGTCATTAAGCTTAATTCAAGGGCTAAAACTTTTTAACCGCAGAGCATATTACTTTTACGCTTAAATCCAAGGGTAATAGGTTGTTATACATTTAACTGTTTTATAGGTTTGTTAAAGCCCAGGTTACGCCCTTAGCTAAAACCGAGGTTGAGACCCCAGTGAGGAGAGAAAGGGTGAGAGAAAGAGAGAGAGAGAGAGAGAGAGAGAGAGAGAGAAAGAGAGAGAGAAAGAGGGAGAGAAAGAGGAGAGATAGAGAGAGAGAGAGAAAGAGAGAGAGAGAGAGAGAGAAAGAGTCAGAGAGAGAGTGTGTCACAAACAGCTGCAGTCGCAAGTAGTCACAGTCAAAAGCATCCGTATTCACAAGTCGTCAAAGTCGCAAACGCGAGTAGCCTTAGTTGCAGGCACAACTCGTAGTCACAAGTATTTATAGTCGTAAATAGTCAAAATCTTAAGTAGTTGCAGTAGCAGATACAAGTAGTCACAACCGGAATCAAAATAGTCGCAGTCCCGGTTGTAAGTAGTTGTAGTCAAAGGCACAAGTAGCCACATTTGGCAATAGTCCTAAGTAGTCAGAGTCAGATATAGTTGCAGTCACAATTAATCGCAGTTGCAGTCACAGTAGTGGTCCTGTTGGCAAAATAAGGAAAAATTGTGCAAATACCTTCCTTTATATCAGCATACACATTAAAATTTGACTATTTAGGAACAATGTCATTAAAAAGGATTTGATCATCCTATTCAGAAGTCATATGCTCTGCACTATGCGAATCAAATCGAACGTCACAGAGCTTCACACAATTCACAGAGAACGTCAGAGAACTACACAGAACGTCACGTCACAACTGCAAGTGCGCATATAAAGAAATTTCTTTCGGAGGAGACGATGGAACCTCGGGGAACTTCGAAAAAAGGAAATGACTGGCGAATTAGATTCGAAATAGGCGAAATTACTAGTAAAACTGTAAAAACCATAAAACTTCTGAGGGAAGAGCAGAAAAGTGCCTAAAACAACCTCTCCCTGTGTGTGCCATATTAGTGACCAGTCAAAGAACCTGCGGACAAGAGGCACAAGAGAGAGAGAAAAAAAAAACAGTTGTGTGCAATCTGTTTTGGGGACCAGAGGAAAAAAAAGATTAGTCCTCTTTTTTCAAACAATAAATAGCTAGTGTCTTTACCACCCTATAACTCCGAAAACAAAACTGTTTTTTTTTTCTAAAAGTAACAATTCGATTCTTCAGGTGAGAGAGAAAATACACGGTACCTTCTCTTTTCTTGTTTTTTGTTATTCTTAAATTCGTGGAGCCAGGTACAGTAAAGTACCTTATTGACCGGTAGTTTTTACCACTCCACTTTAACACCACTCCATCATGATGTTTTAGATGATGGTTGAATATTCTTTTGAAGGAGTCGACAGAGAAATTTTTAGGGGCGACATCCCAAGGAAGATCGTTCCAAATCAAAGCGCAAAATCGTTCAAGTACTTTGTTCGCAGCGTGTCACATTAAGGATAATTGAACCTACCTGTTTTACATAAAACCAAAAAAAGCAAAAAACACACAATGTGCTTCATTTTTGATTCAGAATATGAATATAAACACCTTTTGAGGGCTAAATATTTAAAATTTGAGGATCCCCCTGAATTGCGGGCACTTTATTTATGGATCATATTTTTTCAAGCTTTCTGATAACGGAAAAATATTTTAAAAAAATGACGCATAAGTTAAAAAAAATACACTTAAGTGTACTTTAATTTACTTTAATTAATTTAATACACTTTAATTTAAAAAAATACACTTAAGTTTTGCTGCTTTCCTTATTTTTATTTTTACTGTTGCATTTTCAGAAGAATTCAAACAAGGTTTACTGGATTTTTATTGGAGAATTTTAATATAGAAGAATTGAAAATGATTGCCATTTGCAATTTTTAAGTTTCTCAAGTACCCCTTATCGAAGGGGGAAGGGTATCAATACTTTCTAAACCTTCTTTGCTCCCTCTAAGCGGAATGATCATCGTTAAAACAAATGCCACATCCATTTTTATATAGATATTTATTATTGTCAAAATAAATCTGCCAACCTATGAGGCCCAATAATTGGCAAGAAATATTTTTTTTTTTTTTATTGAGTTTAATTTATAGAAAAAAATCTCGTTATTTGAGACGTAGGACCGCAGATGATTCAACATAGTTTTTATTCCACCGTAAAAAAAAAAAGAAATAAGAAAAGGAGAAAAACTAAAATTTACAGTTTAAGAACACAATTCTCATATTTGCCCACTTGACAGTAGTCGCCACCTTTTGTGATCCAAATAGGCCACAGGCCCACATACACAACATACTCGCCTGTGAAATGGACTTGTAACTCTATTCTGTGCTCCATTAAACTTTACTTAACATCATGAAATTTCAAAACTTTCGTTTTTGTAGAAAGTCTGCCTTGAGACATTATAAAACTTTCTCAAAATTTACTATCTTCGTTTTCTTGCGCATCTTTTAATCCAATTCCTTTTAAGAAAACAAATTTTAATTTGATTTCTTGTATCTATTTTTCAAGACAAAACAATCAAATTCTTTGTTTCTTTTAACGTGAAAAGTTGTTATTCCTTTAGAATAAAAAGTAGATACAGTTGCTCTCAAGTAATTTTACCTAGCATACCTGAGAAATCCCAAAAGGGGATATCTTTTTGTGAATCCCCAAAAACTGTACCTGATGCGTTTGAATTCTTCCTTAACTATATTACTTTTTGCTATTCGTTTTCTCATTTATTCCAACTCATGAAAAAGAGGTTTCTTGGAGGTTAGAAAAAGCCTCTTAGAAGAGAGGAGTTTCTGAAATTCTGACTGATTGGTGGCAGAGGAATGTCAAATACAGCTGATATTCGCACCAATAAAAAGTTTCACTTTTCTCTGGAACTCATGATAGAAATAATAAATTAAAGAATATTATTTTGCGGAAGACAGTTACGGTGGACCCTTAGAAAAGTTTTCTTGCAGTTTGTATTCAGTTTTTGTAGCAAATATCCTAGGTCATTCCATCTAAGGACATATCTTTGATTAGAAACTCGATGCTCCTTTTGGGTTACAAAAGGGGAAACAAGCTTTGAGTTATGGTCATATATTGTTTCGTTGTGGGTTTGATTTGTTCTTTGTTTTCTTCCACTGTGTAAAATATATTCAATTTGGAGTAATAATAAATGTTATTTGAAGAAACTAGACTAGAAAACAATCCTAAGCTATTAATCAAGGCGAAGATATACCTAGATTTCATTTTGGACGGAAAGCTGAAGTAGAGGAAGCGTTTTTTGCTTCTTATATCTTCAAATTGTATAGATTTTAATCAGAATTTGCCCACACTAGAGGTCTTGATCCCTCTCAAACACCTCCTCTAGCCATTGGCGTAATTTGACAAAAAACATGGGAGGGGGGCAAAGTTGGGGCTCATTTTCCCAAGTCAAGTGAAAATGACAGTGAAAAATGAAGTTCAGCTGAGGGGCAAACTAGGGTCTGGAGGGAAGCAGTTGTCCCCCGCCTGCCCCATTGCAAATTACACTTCTGCTTCTAGCTTCACCAATAAATATTATTTGAAGTGAATACCAATAAAACTCAAGATTTACCATAATCTCTGTAGCAGCACGGAATCAGTAAAGAGCGAAATGTATCCTATTTTCTGCCTCGTTATTGAGGGGATGTTCATAAAAAGCTATACGGGGGTTGATTCGATTAAAAATTCCGTTCTTTATGCCCATAAGTTAAACCTTGTAATTTTACAGCTAATAAACTGAAAGATGAAAGAAATTATAAATGCTGAGATTAATTACTTAAAGTACAGGCGTGCTACCAGAAGCATTCTGAAGAAATCGAACTCATTAAGGGAAAGGGAAAAGAAATAAAAAAAAAGTTTTACTAAAAAAAAGTTTTAACTTGGGTATATTTTTTATTCAGTTAGCCCAAGGCAGAATCAAGACATCAAGAAATTGTCCCTTTCAGCTTCGCCACTGAAAATGGCTTTCTTGCAACGCATGCTTGGATAGCTATCAATCATTGTTTTAAAACTATAAGTATGTGATAACGTAGTCACTTGAAAGAAAATTGAGCGTGACTATTGGTCCTAAAATTTGGAAAAAAACTGGAGTGATTCTGATTTTTTTTTTTTTTCCATCAACGTTTTACAAAACATAAACTGGAAGAGGTTACAGGGTCGTCTCACGCCTAACCTCAAGCTTGAATTTGTGAATGTGTTTACTTTGAATGAGGTGATTATGATTTTACACGCTTAACTTTCAACTCACTTCTTTCGGTTGTTTTGATGTAATTGCCCCCCCCCCTCCATGATAAGTTCTCAAATAAGTGCTGACCTATGACCGTTCTTAGTCCTCCCATTTATTCACGACCTTCCGTGAAATAAAATTACTTCAAAGGCTATGAAACAGCCTTTCATGGAGAACTTTTCATTTCGATCCAAAGCAATTTCGAGGGGCTTTAGGCTATTTTTGAAATTTTTATAAAGCGGTTTTAGCGACAAACTTTTGCTATTACGATTGATGAAAATAATAGCTACCACTCCTGAAGCAAGTGTAAATACACATTTTTTCTTACAAGCCATTTTTTTCAGAAGGTGTTTGGAAATTTTTGGTTACTATGGGCTTTGCTTCGTTCTTTACTAAGCTACAGCTCTCACTGGAACCATGATGTACCAAGAGTGTATCCAGGTGTTTTGCTCGGGGGGAGGTTCTATGAAAAAACTTACAAAACCCATTATAAATTAGTTCATACGCATTTTAGTTACATTTTTAGGAGTTGTGAAAATTTGGGGGAGGGGGCTCAAACCTGGTAGACCCTCCCCCTGGATACGGTCTAGTTTACATCCCTCTATATTATTTTTCTACTATATTTCAAGCTCATTTTTTTCTTCGTTGCTTAAGCAACGTTCCAGTTTCAAAATATTAGCGTTTGCTGTTTGCTATTGTAACCTCGTGCTAGCCTATTGTAACCCTGTGTTCTTTTTTCCTTTTTCTTTTTTAATTAGAAAGGGAGTAGCTCATGCACTTTCAACAAAAGAGTTGGACAATAAAAATATTTCTTTTAGAAGAATTAGACAATTTGCATACACATAGCGTTTTTGATTTAGTTCGAATTTCCCCTCAATACTGTAAATGGTGTAGTCATAGTCTGGTAGTAATAGTGGTGGTAGTTGCAGTAGTATGGTCGAATTCAAATATTGCCTTTTTGCTCATTTTATGGCAACTAGGGGGCTAGACGACAGGAAAGGCCGAAAAAATATGCTTCGAAGGACATACGAACGAGACAAGGATGCCATGCGCATAAATTTAGTGCTAGAATGCTAGAGTATCTATTCTGCTGCGCATCTAAGACATGATTAAGAGTTTCTTGTAATGAACTACACCTGTGGTAGCACATTGGATAGATGCTTTGTTTGGCAATACAGGGTCCAGGGATCAATCCCCTTTTCATCATGGTTTAGGAACAGGCTTTCTTCTTGTCCCTGTAAAAAAGAACCTGGAACGTCGATCCTTGCCCGCCTGCAATGGCTTCGGACTCCGGGGGACCTTTTCCTTCTTTCTCCGTTTCCTGTGTTAAAATAAACTGATTAATAGATCTATTTCTCACTAGTGGTGAGAAAGAAAAAGCAACAACAACAAACAAACAAGAAAAAAAGAGCACATCAGTTGTAAACATGCAGTGGTTTTCAACAAAGAAAAAGCAACAACAACAAACAAACAAGAAAAAAAGAGCACATCAGTTGTAAACATGCAGTGATTTTCCTTGTTGTTCAGGGTGGGAAGGCTGCAAGCGACCTGCACTAGGTTTTCGGTAATGGCAAATCATGTAGGGTACTTTTGTTTAGACCCGACGCCATTTTAAAGGGGTTTCAGGCTATCTTTTGAATTTTTTATAAATTTGTTTTCAAATAAGATTCTTACTATTAAGATTAATCGAAATAACAGTAGCCACTTAGCAACAAATTGGAAATTTTTCTCAATAGAAATTTTTTTGTAAACGCTTTTTATTTTTATTTTTTTGGTTACTCTGGGCCGAGATTTGTTCTTTACTAGGTTGCAGCTGTCGCTGGAACCATGTTAAATGGGCTCAATATTTACCTATCGGTGGGTAGGGCGTTGAGAGTAAGGTGAACTAACTCGTCTTTGTAAGCTATGTAAGCATTTAAGATTACTTTAAAGTAGTATTCATAATTTTTTAGGCTTACTTCAAATATGCCCCTGTGTTTCAGGTCTAATCTCCTGTTTTCTTTAGTTTTCATCTTTATCCACATCATGGTTACAATTACAACTGCAACCTAGTAAACTGCGATTCACGGCCCACAGTAGCCGAAAGTTTAAAAACAGTCTTTAGAAATTGTCTAGTTAGAAACAATTGTCGCCTAAAGCTGACTGAGTAATCGTAACTATTATTTGGTTCATCTTAATAGTTAAACTGCTTGAGAAAACAAACTTTTTGGGAGCTTCGAAAAAGACCTTGAAACTCCTCAAGAATGGTGCTGAATAGAAGTGTAAAGTCATTGGAGTCAGCATAGTTGAATGGTGCTGGATAGAAGTGTAAAGTCATTGGAGTCAGCATAGTTGAATGGTGCTGGATAGAAGTGTAAAGTCATTGGAGTCAGCATAGTTGAATGGTGCTGGATAGAAGTGTAAAGTCATTAGAGTCAGCATAGTTGAATGGTGCTGGATAGAAGTGTAAAGTCATTGGAGTCAGCATAGTTGAATGGTGCTGGATAGAAGTGTAAAGTCATTGGAGTCAGCATAGTTGAATGGTGCTGGATAGAAGTGTAAAGTCATTGGAGTCAGCATAGTCGAAAACGCATAGCCGAAAACTCCGTATTTGAAGGTTTCAGCCCCCCCCCTGCACTTTAAAAAAGCCAGAAACCAACTTTTAGCTTAGTTAGCTCTGATGTGTCCTTTTTTTAACCAGGGATGGTCACTACTTCATTCTTCATCATAAAAATGTGTACCAACTTCATTAACTTACAAGTTTTACGATAGATACCCGCTGGTTGAGTATTCTTTAAATTCAAAAAACGAATCATGGATCGTAATTCACATGTCACGGGATTTACAGTTAGTTTATCCATTTTAAGATCTCACCTACGTGTCGTTGGGACAATAACTAAATAACCCTGTAGACGAGATAAAAATAAAAACTTAATCTCTAGACACGCCTCATTTATTCTATTCTTTCAACAAATTCAGACTAAAATCAATAAAAATTGCATTACTTATGAAATATAGTCCTTTATGAAATACGTAGAGATATTAAAGAATAGAAGAACACTAAAAGAATCTTAGATGTGCAGTTACAAAATAGTTACGAAATAATTTACAAGAATTCGCGTCACTTTTACAATTTTCTGCCAAAATACTGCAAAGAATTATGAACTTCTCATAGGAAAATATACTTTCGTTATTTTTGCTTCTTAGACTTATAAAGTTTATTAGAATAGAATAGACTTAAAGATCTGTAGGGAAATTCCCTACTATGATTATTTGAGGTTTAAACATTATCATTAAGTTATCAATTTATGGTAAAAGTCAACATTTTCTTTATTTACAATCCGAGGGACATTCTGAAGACCACCTTTTGGCAACATTTCAAGAAAGATGATGATATTTCAGATAATGATGTAACGGAGTCACTCAAATATTACATCATATCCCTAGACACAACTTTTTTCCCAAATTAGGTATGTGAAGATGTAGTTTGTGTCAAGAATTATATTGTTATTTGAAATGAGCAATCTCCTAATATTCTGCAACTGATGGTTCGGTGCAATCACCCCTAGAAAAAAAGAGACACATCTTTGCTTAGCATGTGAAAAAATGACATCCCTCGTTGTTTAAGATTGGGAATATAATTGTCGTGTAAAGGGGTGTTCGACTATAGTGATTCCAATGGTAGGCCTATAGTTTTAATTTTGATCTGACACCATTTTCAAGAGCTTTCAGGCTCTTTTACAAATTTTCCATAAATCTGTTTGCGCAACATATTTTACTATTACGATTAGCTGAAATAACAGGTATATATGTATATGGTTTTTCTCACATCCCTATTTTTAAAACAATAAAAAAAACTTTAGAGTAAAGAGCGAGGCGTTGAGGAGGGGACAGCCCCTTTCATTTACGGAGCAATTTCTGTTCGTTTTAAGTTTTAATGTCGCTCCTTACTTTCAGTTAAAAAAAACATGTTTTTTTTATTTTATATATGAATCGCAAAACGTGATATTACAAGAAGAAAATCTATATCTTCTTTTTTTGAAAAACAAATAAGGTCTGGATGCAGAAACATTTATTCAAAAGTAATATTGAACTTTAACGTCTAAATATTCAAATCGCAAATTTTACTTTTCTTCACCTGCATCATCACTTACGATTACTTTTTGAAAACGATTTTGGAAAAATAATGTAAAGAGTTATATAGATGCAAATACTTTTTACTTACTTTACTTTACTTTATTAATAAACACGATTATAACACTTCACAATTTACAACAACTACACTAATGAAAAAAACTAAGTTTTTGCTGGCGTGCACTAAAACGGCTAGCCATTTAGAAAACACACGAACAAACAACAACAAAATAAACTAAAAATACTTACTTATATTTTTGGCTGTCTGGTTAATTGGATTAAATGGCTAAATATAACCCTTACTTTTTAAAAGTCATCAAACATAAATATCGCCATTCCCCCGAATGTCGTCTGGTGTGACTATATAATTGGACTAGGATGCAACTTACGGGCCATTATAGCTTCCTTCAAAAAATTGTTATTATTTTATTTAGCGTTTCGAGTACCTCTGTGTGGCCTTCCTCCTTTGACGAATGTGCGATCATTACCCTGTCTATTGTTCTTTACTTCAAAATTAGCATCAATATTTATTACTATTCGCTGCAATTACGCTCACCCGAATTAACTATGATCGCCTGCTGGTTTCTCACGGCAAAGCGAGGAGTTATTTGACTCGAAATTACATAGTATTTTTGATCCGTTTATTCGCAAACTAGGAACGTAAAATTGATTAAAATGATGAGTGACGAGGCAAAGATTACCTCCGGCTGTACTTAAGCTAACAAGGTGGTAATAGCATTTTGATGGTTTCAGAAACCGACTACTGGTACCACTTTTATATTATCCACACCGTTTATGGGGACGGTTATGCATTTTTAAACAAGGCAATTTTTCATTTTTTGACTGGCGAAAAGATGAAAACCTTGGTTTTTCCTTTTTCACTGGCATGAAGATGGAAGCCTACAGTTTCTAATTACTAGACTGATTTTAAAAATGTGGTAAATATTAACAAATGTGGTAAATATAGGTAGATATTAACAAAGGCGAAACAATTTAAATCTTAGAGCCTCTTCCCCATTCAGTCGAAACAACGCATATATTAATCGCTTTATTTAGTTTTCCTTTTACTAAACAATGTATTTTAGCATTGAAGTCAATCCACGAAAATCTAGGGGGGGGGGTATGATTTTTCCATTTCTTCAATAAAAACAAAACAATGGTAATTTTCAAAATCTAGGGGGAAGAGGAAGGGGCAAAAAATCTAGGACAAGAGGTAGCAAATGCACCTGTCATCCTGTCCAGTTGACGCCCTTATATTTTACACTGTTAGATGCGTATGTGCCATTTGACCTCACACAATAACTAATTTTTATTTAAAATATAATTATATCTTCCTCTACAAAAGACTATTCTTTTTAGCCCTGTGGATGCAAAGGGGAAAGATATAACAAAGCAAAATAATAATTGTTAGAGACAAAATTTTGGTTGGGTGCCCCGCCCCTTACGGCTCAAAACTCACAAAATTTATTCAAAAGAGAAATCGTCTTTAAAAGCTGGTATAAGGCTATATTAAGGCATATATAATAGGCGTCAACTCTTAAGAGGGGGGAGTGAAAGCATAGGAATCCCAAAGTTATAAAAGCATTTTCATTTAAACCCCGGCGCCACGCCGCCGCATCGACCGACCGCCGCCGACGAGAAGACCGGTTGACCGCCGCAGATATGTCGTAAGAAGTGTCGCCGCGCGTGCGGCACCACCACCGGCAGAGGCCGCGGTGTTTGGCTCACTTTGAATTAATTTTGTGGTAATTCTTTATTGCGTCAACCACAAAGTCGGAGTTTTACTTTTCTCGTGGGGTAAGTATTTCGATTTTCCTGATTAGAAATCAAGCAGGGCTTGCACTATCCCTGAATTTTCGGGGATCTCCCCAAAAATCTATGGGTCACCCCGAAAAAAAAATTGGTTCCCTGAACCCCCGGAAATCACCCAATCACGGTGCCATCCCTAGTTATTTGTCACTAGTGACTATCCCTGCCAAATGTTGCTTTGTAGGCTATACCATAGTTCTTGACTACTCTATTGTTCGGTAATTTTCGTCTCTTGTGTTACTTTGCATACAAACCAGACAGATACAATTGCAATATACACGGCTCTGCATATGTTGGAAAAAGTATCGTCTTTATGAAATTAAATAAAAAAAAAACAAGTTTTTTAACTGAAAGTAAGGAAAACTTAAAACGAACAGCAATTATTCCGTATATGAAAGTCCTCTCCTCAACGCCTCGCTCTTTGCGCTATAGTTTTTATTCTTTTAAAAAGTAGAGTGGTGAAAAAGTGTCAAACTTTAGCGTAAAGAGTGAGGCGTGTAGGAGGGGACAGTCCCTTTCATATGCGGAGTAATTACTGTTCGTCTTAAGTTTTAATGTCGCTCCTTGCTTTCAGTTAAAAAAAACTTGTTTTTTATTCAACTTATGAACGTTTTTTTAACTAATCCAGGTTCGATTTTGGCTCACCGTGCATGAAAAATTAAAACACAATTTTCATATTATTTTTGGTGGATTTATTCCGGATATGAAGGGTCACCCCCTCCTTAATACCTTGCTCTTACGCTAAAGCTGTTAGCACTTTTAAAAAAGCTTCCTATTCTAATTAAACAGCCCCTGTGTTTCAGTTTTAGTAAACAGTCAAACTTTAGCGTAAAGAATCAGGTATTGAGGAGGAGGGAACCCTTCACACATGACATAATTTCTGTTCGTTTTTCAAATAATGCCGATAAATATTGCTCACCCTCTATGAAACATACCCCTCCACCTCACGGAAAACTCCATTGTGCAAATTTCATCCAACATAAAGTGCCCCCCATCGAATTCCCTCCAGGCAGTTCCTTCCTCGCTGAGAAATCCCCCCCCCCTCTCTCTCTGTAAAATTGCTTGTGGACGATTCACCCTGGAAAATTCTCCTTAGTATTTTTTCATTAGAATAAGACTTTAATGTCTAATCGATTTCTCGATCACTCCAGAAATGCCCCCTTCCGTGGAAACTATTTCCCAGAAAACAAAACGCGCTGAAAAAAAGCCCCTGATAATTCCCCCAGAACATCTCCATATAAAAAATTTGGCAAAGAGAATGTAAGACAATTAAAAAGAATTTCGTATAGTAATTCTGTTAAAACCCCGCAGTTTAACATTTCTCCTAGAATATTCACTCATCAGAAATTTTCCTCCTAAAGGAATATTCTCCCCTTAGAAATCCATCCCAAAAAAATTCCCCCCCCCCAAAAAAAATGGCTGTATACTTCCCAATAACAAATACTATATGTAAACAATGGGCAAAGTTCACAACTTGCAGCCCTTCCCCCGGGGACTGTGGCGGGTCATTTTACACCTAAAGACATAGTTATTAGATTTTTTGACTGTGTTGAACAAAATGGCTATCTCAAAATTTTGATCCGATGACTTTGGGAAAAAATGAGCAAGGGAGGGGGCCTAGTTGCCCTCCAATTTTTGATCACTTAAAAGGGGCACCAGGACTTATTATTTCCGGTCGAATGAGCATTCTCGCGATATTCTAGGACCACTGGGTCGATACGTTCACCTCTGGAAAAAAAAAACACACAAATAAACACGCATCCATGTTCTTCTGGCAGAAAAAAAACAATACAAAATTTCACATTTTTGCATATAGAAGCTTTAAATCTATACAATAGGGTTATCTCGTTTACTTAATCCGAACGGTGTGATTTTCATTAAGATTCTATGACTTTTAGCGGGTATTTTCCCCCTCTTTCGAAAATAAGGCAAATATTCCCAGGCTCCTAACTTTTGATGGGTAACACTAAACTTGATGAAATTTATATATTTGAAATCACCATAAAATCCAATTCTTTTGATGTATCTATTGCTATCAAAATTGGTATCTGTTTTTTAGAGTTTCAGTTACTATTGAGCCGGGTTACTCCTTACTTACAGTTCGTTACTACGAACCACAGTATATATAATTAGCAGTATGATCTTTCCCTATCTCACCCATTATAAAACACCGGACCGAGGTGCGAGTGCTCCAGAGAACGTA
>JAPEVW010000037.1:807740-827740 GCA_027921565.1 Artemia sinica
CTGTTGTAAATTTCAAGCTGGGATTTGAAAAAGACTGATGAAACCATTCATGTTTGGAGTCAACATTGATCGTGCCGGCGGATCGCCGCCGCCGGCCATCCTTTATCGGTGCGGTGCCGGGATCTATTTTCATTATAGTCAAATGTAGTGCTGCAGTCACATTTGATATATTAAGATAGCCATAGTAGAGACTACAGTGATGAAATAAGGTTCTAGATTAAGTATCTGTACAATAATTATCCCATCACTTTTTTATCTGGCTTCTACAGAAGCTTTAACTGTCTTTACAGAAGGGGCGAATACCCTCTTCTTGTTGCAAAAACGGTTATTTTCAACTAGATACGATAGTCCCAGAGGCAAATCTCCAGCATTCTATTGGGAGGGAAGAGGGGTCCATATTCGGAAATCTAAGGGGCATGGGATATATAATGTTTTTTTCTCCACATCATTGGGTGGTAACTGCCCCCCTTGCCCCCTCCAAAAAAACACCCCTGGATAGTCCTAAATCTCAAAGCTTCGTGATAAAGGCTGAACTAGAGTGTGAAAAAAAGAAAACTATAGCACCCTAAGCATTTGCAAAAATTATTTTACATTTTGAGAAACAAATACGTCCAAATAAGCCCTTTTTCATAAATTATGGTTATATAAAATTTAACATGGGGTAATAATAGTAAAGAGTAGCGGGGGGGGGGGGGGTGGTAGCATCCTTCTCATATCTAGTATAACTCTAAGATGGCGTTGAAAACAATCAGAAAAACGTAAGTTTTTTTTAATGATAATTAAGAGCGAGATTGGTAAAGTGAAGAGCGGCATACTGAAAACAGATAGAAAATCTGCTTTATACGAATATAATGTTTCTCACTCCCTCCCCATCCCTCGTTAGTTCTTCTTAATATTTCAAAAGCCATTTCTCTGACAAAATTGCAATGTGATCAAAAGTTTAAATTTTTTGTCACATTGGCTTTTGAAGGCTTATTCGGCTTATTTATTCGGCTTATTTATTGCATTAGGTTTGGAATACAAATTCAAGAAAAAAAAATTCTTGAAAATTAATCGGTAAAATCAAATACTTGCAATCATCAGATGGTTCAATTTGTTGCACTCTAAAACGCTTTAAGTCAAGAACTACTGAATCAGAATCTAAATGGCTAGAACATTAACCTTATTCAATACAGATAAGAAATCAGTGGAAAAAAACTTTATGTCGATATTTCTACCTACTTATGCAGCATAATAACAGGAATGAGAAGGAAAAAATTTGTCGGCTCCTTATTCGTACTATCTTAAAAATACCTTGCTTCTTTATTGCTCTCTCTCGGTCCTGCTTTACGCCCTTGGTCAGAAGACAGCTTTTTCACGTGCATTTTTCCTTCATCCAGCATTGCGTAGGTCATTAGTGTTTTCCCCCTCAAATCTTTGGACAAAGGGTGATAAATATATTTCAACATTATGTTGACATATAATAAAATATTAATATATATTCAACATTTCAATATTCAACATAAGACATTATGTCAATATTTCTGCCTGCTTGTGCAGCATAATAACAGGAATGAGAAGGAAAAAATTTGTCGGCTCCTTATTCGTACTATCTTAAAAATACCTTGCTTCTTTATTGCTCTCTCTCGGTCCTGCTTTACGCCCTTGGTCAGAAGACAGCTTTTTCACGTGCATTTTTCCTTCACCCAGCATTGCGTAGGTCATTAGTGTTTTCCCCCTCAAATCTTTGGACAAAGGGTGATAAATATATTTCAACATTATGTTGACATATAATAAAATATTAATATATATTCAACATTTCAATATTCAACACAAGACATTATGTCAATATTTCTGCCTGCTTGTGCTGCATAATAACAGGAATGAGAAGGAAAAAATTTCTCGGCTCCTTTTTCGTATTATCTTAAAAATGCCTTGCTTCTTTATTGCTCATTTCCACTTCTGCTTTACGCCCTTGGTCAGAAGGTAGTTTTTTCGCGTTCATTTCTCCTTCATCTAGCATTGCGTAGATCAGTAGTGTTTTCCCCCTCAAATCTTTGGACTAAGAGCGACTTAATATATTTTTTCTCAGTACGGCTAATGTCAAAATGAGAAAACACATTTCCCTATTCCTTAAGAAGCAAATTTTGTGTGTGGGTTCTTTTTTTTTTTTGCAGAAATTTAAGCTTTTTCTGGAGCCGTCATATTTATCATTAATATGGCACAAAAAAAATTAAAACAAGATGCACCAGATACGTACTTTATGCAATTTCTGCTTCTACGTACTACCTCTTCATGCTACCTCTGCTTCATGGTGCCTCTGCTTCTTTATACTACCTCACAACGTTACCTGTACTTACTCATACTACCTCTTGATGCTATTCCTACTTCACTTTACCTCTACTTCTTGATACTACCTCTTCTTGCTGCCTTTACTTCTTCAAACTACCTCTTCATTCTACTGCTACTTCGTGCTACGTCTACTTCTTCATTATCTCATACTGTTCTTCAAACTACATCTACTTTATAATACTTCCTTTTAGAATAATACCTCTACTTCTTAATGCTATCTTTTTGATGCTACCTATACTTCATGCTGCTTCAACTTCCTCATACTACCTCTTCATTTTGCCTCTAAATTCATGCTACGTCTACTTTTTCATACTACCTCTTCATGCTACTTTTACTTCTTTAAACTGCATCTACTTTTTAAAACTACCTTTTAATGCTACCTCTACTTCTTCATGACATCTCTTCATGCTACCTCTACTTTTTCTACTATCTCTTCATGCTATCTCTACGTTTTCTCACTACCTTTTCATGCTAATACTCCTCCTGACTACCTCTACTTATTCATATTACCTTTCCATGCTAACGCCACTCCCGACTACCTTTACTTCTTCATACTACCTCTTCGTAATACCTTTCCATGAACATTAAAATAAATATTAAATTGAAAATCACGCAAAGTAAAGATGAATAATTACTTCACTATGTAATATCGACTTTCAACCCCATTAGCCCCAAGAGAAAATGTTCAGAATAAGATCCCTGGCATTCCCCACAAAAACACAACTGCACAGATTGCACGGATCTGCGCTACTTCATGCTACGTCTACTTCTTCATACTACCTCTTCATGCTACATTTACTTCTTCAAATCACATTTTTTTTATTACTACCTTTTAATGCTAAGTTTCTATTTTCTATTTCTACCTTTTCTATTTCTTCATGCTTATCTCTACTTTTTCATACACCCTTTTTATGTTACTACTGCTCCCGGCTACCTCTAGTTCTTCATACTTCCTCTTCGTGATACCTCTCCTTGGATACCAAAACAGATACTAAATAAAACAGCAGGGAAAGTAAGGATGAATAACTGCTTTGCTATGTAATATCTATTTTCAACCCCATCAGGTTCTAAGAGAAAATGTTCAAAATAAGAGCCCTGGCATGCCCCGTAAAAATAAAACTCTCAACCCATGCATGAAATCAAATGTAATGAATTATGACTTGACATCGCTGAAATTTTGGGTATAGGTGCCAGTGCACTTTGTATTGACAGTCGTTATATAAAGAGTTCAATGATTTTTCACACGTTTTTTCTTGGACTGGTTATTTTAATTTAGTTAGGCATTGCTATCCAGTTATTCTTAAATTAAATCGGTTTCATAATATGGCAATTTAAGAAAATTAGTGAAATGGACCTAACCGCATAAATATCTATTTTTATCAACAAAGCGAAATCATGGATATATATTCCGAATTAGGAAGCGGATGATTGTCTTTTCAAAATTAAGAGCAATAAAAATCGGCAGGCCCAAACAATTAATTGGCTTAATCTGACGTCTTTCTCAACATAAATCTTGAAGCGAGGCGAAACTAACGTCGAAAATTTTATGAAAACAAAAGAAATGTCATTTAGATTATTTAATATTTAATTATTGAATCATAGCTATAATAACCCTTTAAGCCCATTTTAATTTAATTTTCTTTGATTTTCAAAATTGTCCATTTGCATAAGCTAACAAGGGGCCCATGCGTAATACGGACGGGGAGTGAAAAATTTCGGATTTTTATCATTTAAAGGTTTTTTTGTTCCACTGTTTTATTTAAATTATGCCCATTTTTCTCTCTCGTAAATTCTGTAAGTAACAAGGCAATTATGCCCCCTCTATTGGCCAAAAAAAATTCCAGATGTTGTATTTATTTATAATTGGTTAGTTTCTGATTGACTGATTAGTTAATTGACTGATTAATTAATTAGTCTCAAATAATAAGTTGTACGAAAAATGGGGTTCAATTCCACTTTCTAGGGCTATAATGAGAGAAAGATTGAGATGACTAGGACAAGTTCAGTGGAAGAAAGACGACAGATTGCTACAGATCGTCCTTGTCGATCAGCCATGTAGGGTCAAACAAAAAGCAGGTCGTCCCTGAATGCAGTGGGAGGATGTCGTAAGGAAAGATTTGAGGGAAACGGGAACTTCTTGAGAGGGTGTAAAGAAGGAGACTTTGAATTGAAAAGGAGGCAGAGGGGGCACTCACCTCGGTTGCAGAAATTTTTAGTGGCGCAAAATTTCAAATAAATAATCTAACGGTCAAAATCATTCGGTAATTTTTGAAATTTTATTTTAATTAAAATAAAGTAGAGGGCACAGTTCGCATTATGTATAAGCAATTTGAATCCGAAATTTTCAATTTTCCCATATCTTCGTCACCATTTCCTGAAAATAAAAGTAAGTAGACAGAATTAATTTAATTTTAGCAGTTTTTTTTTCTGTGATATGTTGTATTCAAAACTATGCGTAAATTACAAGATGGCGTCTTGTAATAAAAAAAGGACGCGATACTACTGGAAGAAAACGACGTTGTTATTGAATAAAAATTCTGTTAAAATTCATCTGAAAATTTTGGGAGACAGGGAGGAGGGGTGTGTTAGTCAAAATTTTACCCCGGGCACAAGAGAGATCAGAGCCAACACTGTGAAGGAGGAGGGTGCGTAACTGTATTGGTCTCGAGCAGCTTGCTGTTGCAGTGAGTTGTTAGGAGTAGTAGTAGTGGATTAGTTACTTAATGGAATAGCTACTAGTGGATTAGATACAATAAATAAGCTAGTAAACAAATGCTAAACTCAAACAAAAAAAAACACAAAAAACAGAAAAGAAATAAAGCTAAGAGGTATATGAGCATCCCTAGGATAAGGAAATTGGTTAAATGCAACTCCTTCTCTGGGATAACTAAAAATATATAGCAAGATCAGAATAATTAACCATTTTTAAAAATTCTTTACTTCTCCTAAAATAGGCTCTTATAAAAATTTGGCACATATACCCTGATATTAACAGAACACTAAAAGAGAAGAGAAAAAGAAGACTTGATGTCTGTAGTCATATAAATAGAGGTTTAAAGTATCAAGAACAGTGAAAATTAAACATTTTTTTTAATTGGATTAGGCGATAACTTAAAAAACCTTATAAATCCCCAAATTGAGGAGAATAATTAATTTTAATTTTAATAGAAAATATCTCCAAATGTAGTTATGAGTTTTCTATCTCTATCGAATGTCAATTTACAAAGAAGAAACATGGGAGAATAGTCAGCCAAAAATAAGCCAAAAACGTCTTGCCCCAAACAGCTTAAGAAGGCGTGAGCTTGCCGTTGAAAGTATAGTTGTTTTTGGGAACCAAACGATTGAATTTTTACGTTCGAAAAGCGTTGTCAAACTTAATCAGTTAATTTGGCTTGTTTATTTTCACGGTAAAACGCGGCAGCACTGATGAAGATGTGGAACAGCCCTAATTTGTGTTTTTATTTGGCGCCCTTTGTTCTTTAACGGCTTAAGGCAGAGTATTACCTTAAAGAGGTGCTAGACGTATTGCTCCCGAGAAATCCAGCACGATTGCCCCTTGCAGAAAATTTACCCCATGGAAAATTCCTCACACATTGAGCATATTCTACATACATTCCAAAATATAGGCAGAATGCATGATTTAGAATATCCTATAGTATTAATTTTTTTACATTTCTATTTATTTTAATTCCCTTCTCGTGTTATTTTTTTTTGGGGGGGGGGTTATCATAGCAGGGTATGAAAAAGATTTAGTATTATGATGGAAGTGCACAAAATAAACAGGCTGGAACTAAGAAGTACAAGAAATTACTTCACGCAGACTTGGTTTGGTACCAATTATAGGCGTCACTAGCCAAGATGTTTTCTTTTTTTTTGGGAGGGGGGGCATTACATTTTACCAACTGCCTGGTCAGTTTTGCCGACTGGTCTGGGTGGGTGATGTTGCTATTAAATTTATTTAACTTTTTGTTTTTTGCCAACTGAAACTGATCTTCTTTCATTGATTTTACGTCACATATTTCAGTCAGACTATTTGCCCTGATAAAATAAAATTAAGACAATTAAATAGTGGTACGGGCCACTCTTTAACGATCACAGTTTTTATTAGACTGGCTAGGGGGAGGGGCGTTCCTCTCCCCCATACGCGACACCCCTGCCGAAAACTCCTGTACATGATACCAGGATAGCCCTTGCGATCGAAAACACGTCCACTAGGGGTATATCCCAACGTTTTCCCGTCTAAAGTACCTTTAAGGGAATTTTTGTTTTAAAGGAATTGGACGTGAAAACACGTCGACTAGGGGTATATCCCAACGTTTTCCCGTCTAAAGTACCTTTAAAGAATTTTTGTTTCTAATTTAAGTTAAATAATAAGGAGTCAAAATCTTAGTCAGAATGAAGCAAATTTGAAATCGGCATTGTGCCAAATAAGCAAGCAATAGTTTTAGTAAAGAAAGTTTTCAAAAAATCATCAGGCCCTGTTTACAAAAAAGTATTGCGTCGACCCGTGATGTCGACTAGGCGTACCTCAGGAGGTTTTTCAGTCCTTTACTTGTACACCTTGTCACCTTGTACAGACAAGGTGACTTTTCAGGAACGAATGCGTAACCATAAGGCATTCCTTTCTCTGCAACTGGGAAGCTCAATATGCAGTTTTTGGACAATTTTAAATTAATTGCCTATCTCAGAATTTTAATCGATAGCAACTTGGACCTTCATAGATTAAAACCGTACTTCGGTGCCACAAAATGGCAAAAAAGCTACTTTCACGTAGAACAATTCATTGGTGACTTTAAAAAGCATCTATAGATTTTAAATTTCGGTCGAATAAGCCCTCTCCAGATCTTTTAGGGGCCATTGGCTAAAAAAGATCATCTCTGGACCCCCCCCCCCACCCTCTGAACATCACGCATCCGTGATCTTTCTTCTGACAAAAAACAATTTGAAAAATTCCATATGTTTAGGGGGGGGATAAGGTTTTCTTGCTCAAAAGTGTGTAAACACTCTCTTACACAAGTTTGTAAAGCCTCCGCAGTATGGTTTTCTCTTATATGCTGAATCTAATGGTATGATTTTCATTAAGACCATTTGCCTTTTTGGGAATATTTTTCCCATTTTTCGAAATAAGCCAAATTTTCCCAGGCTCGTAGCTCTTTTATGTGCAGCATTAGGCTTAATGAACTTTATAAATTTGGAATCAGCATAAAAACCAATTTTTTTGATGCATTAATTATTATCAAAATTCCTTTTTTAGAGGTTTGGTCACAAAATGGCCCGAGTTGCTCCTTACCTATAGTTCTTTATCACGAAGTGTCATTCTACATCAAATATTCTGCATATTTTTTGGAACGCATAGAATGTTCCAAAATCCCCTAATTTCTTTGTATTTTATTTGTTTTACTTCCCTTTGGCTGTTCAATTTTACACGTTTCGAGAAATTTCTACGGGGAATTTTCGGGTGGGGGATTTTACATGTGAGAATTCCCCGTGGAGAGAAATTATCGGGGAAAATTTTCTTCGGGGGGGGGGAATTCCTGGAGTATTTTCAGGAGGAAATACACCAGACTCCCCTTAATAATCGCCCCATCTTGTCCATTTAAACTCTTTTAGTTTTGTATGGTCAAACTATTTAGAATTGATTGGGCAGTCTTGTCATAACTTATAGAGCTTGGATAAAAGATCAGAATAAACGGCAAATAAAATGCCGACAACTATTTCATAGGCAGCGCAATAGCGCTGCCTAAGTAAAGAACGATGTTGGCACAATATATTATTTTTTTTCTCCATACCCGGGCATTTCGTGTCGAAGGAGTTGTCGTAGAAACCTCAAAAAGGGCTCATTCGATTGGACATTGGAGTAGCTAGTGCCCTTTTTGATAGTCCAAAGTGATTGGAGGGCAACTAGCCCCCCCCCACACCCATCATTCCCCCAAACACATCCAATCAAAATTTTAAGATAGCCATTTTGTTCAGCATAGTTGATTTCCAGATAGAAATTATGTTTTTGGGGAGGACACTCCCCCACATCCCTCAGGGCAAGGGTTCTAAGTTATACCCTGAGGGCATATAAGAACGATGTTAGCACAATGTATTATTTATAATTTTTTTTTCCTTTAGAGCAGGGCAATTCGTATCGAAGAAGTTGTCGTAGAAACTTCGAAAAGGGCTCATTCAATTGTGCCTTCTGTCCTTTTTAATATTCGAAAGTGATTGGAAGGCAACTAACACCCCTTCCACGCCCACCATTTCCCGAAACACATCCAATAAAAATTTTGAGATAGCCATTTTGTTCAGCGTAGTTGATTTCCAGATAGAAATTATGTTTTTGAGGGGGACACTCCCCCACAGCCTTCAGGGCAAGGGTTGTAAGTTATGCCCTGGGGGCATATAAGGTTTTTATAGAAGGTGTTGTCATAGAAACTTCAAAAAAGGCTCATTCGATTGGAAATTCAAAGGGCTAGTGCCCTTTTTAATAGTCGAAAGTGATTGGAGGGCAACTAACCCCCCTCTCACGCCCACCTTTTCCCCAAACACATCCAATCAAAATTTTGAGATAGCCATTTTATTCAACATAGTTTTAAGTTCTGGAAAATAGATTAGCCATTTTGTTCAGCGTAGTTGGTTTCCAGATAGAAATTATGTTTTTGAGGAGGGAACTCCCCCAAAGCCCTCAGGGCAAGGGTTATAAGTTATATCCTGGGGGCATATAAGGTTTTTATAGAACACATTGTCGTAGAAACTTCAAAAAGGGCTTATTCGATTGGAAATTGAAATGGCTAGTGCCCTTTTTAATAGTCGAAAGTGATTGGAAGGCAAATAACACCCCTTCCACGCCCACCATTTCCCCGAACATATCCAATCAAAATTTTGAGATAGCCATTTTGTTCCTAGCAGCTTAAAGATTAGGAAATTATACCTTTGAGCAGGACACTCCCCCCACAGTCTTCAGGACAAGGGTTATAAGTTATCTCTGGGGCCATATAAGTTTTTATTGAAATCTTTGTCGTAGAAACTTGAAAGAGAGATCTTTCGATTGGAAATTTCAAGGGATAGTGCCCTTTTTAATAGTCGAAAGTGATTTGAGGGCAACTAACTCCCCCTCTCACGCCCAGCTTTTCCCAAAACACATCCAATCAAAATTTTTAGATAGCCATTTTATTCAACGTAGTTGAAAGTTTTGGAAATTAGGTCTTTAAGGATGACAACCCCTTCCCCCACAACCCTCGGGCAAGGGTTGTGAGTTATGCCCTAGGGGCTTGTAAGGTTTTTGTAGAAAGCAATGTTATAAAAACATCAAAAAAGGGATCATTCAATTGAAAATTAAAGGGGCTAGTGCCCTTTTAATAGTCGAAAGTGATCGAAGGGCAACTAACCCTCCTCTCACACCCACCATTTCCCCTAAACACATCCAATCAGAATTTTGAGATATCCATTTTGTTCAACGATGTCGAAAGTTCTGGAAATTAGACTTTTAGGATGATAACCCCCCTCAGAGCCCTCAGTGCAAGGGTTGTAAGTTATGCCCTGGGGGCATATAAGGTTTATATAGAAAGTTGCTGTAGAAATTTCAAAAAGGGCTCATTTGATTGGAAATTGAAATTGCCCTTTTTAATAGTCAAAAGTGAGTGGAGAGTAATTGACCCCCCTCCAACGCCCACCATTTCCCCAAAAAAATCAATCAAAGCATAGAGATAGCCATTTTGTTCAACGTAGTTGAAAGTTCTGAAAATTATGTATTTTAGGATGACAAACCCTCCAGAGCCCCTAGGCAAAGGTTTTAAGTTATGCCCTGGGGGCATATAAGGTTTTTATAGTTAGAGTTGTCGTAAAAACTTCAAACGGGACTCATTCAATTTGGAATGGAGAGGGCTAGTGCCCTTTTAAATAGCCGAAAGTGATTGGAGGGTAACTAACCACCCTCTCACGCGCACCATTCCCCTTAATACATCCAATGAAAATTTTCAGATAGCCTTTGTGTTCAACGTAGTAGAAAGTTCTGGAAATTAGGTCGTTGAGCGTGAACCCCCCCGCCCCCCCAGCCCTCAGGGCAAGGGTTGTAAAATATGCCCTGGGGGCATATAAGGTTTTATTGAAAGCGTTTTCGTAGAAACTTCAAAAGGGCTCATTTGGTTGGAAATTGAAAGAGCTAGTGCCTTTTTTAATAGTTGAAAGTGATGGGAGAGCGACTAACCATTTCCCAAACAAATTCAATAAAAGTTTTGAGATAGCAATTTTCTTTAACTTAGTTGAAAGTTCTGGAGATTATGTCTTAGACGATGACAAACCACCCTCACAGCTTTTAGGGTAAGGGTTGTAATTTATGCCCTGGGGCATATCAGGTGTTTATAGAAAGCGTTGTCGTAGAAACTCAAAAAAGGGCTCATTTGATTGGAAATCGAAAAGCCTATTAACCTTTTCAATAGTCGAAAGTGATTGGAAGCCCTTTTTAATAGTTGAAAGTGATTGGAGGGCAACTAATCCCCCTCCCACGCCCACCCTCCCATTTGCCTTTATGTTTTAAAACTAAATGTTGCCTTAAGGTTAAATCAAAATGCACCGTGTTAATTCTAATTCCCATTAAGGCATCCCTGCGGTATCCCAAGAACGACTCAGGGTATTGTGTTCAAGCTTCCGGGGCTACTTCTGCTCTTAAAATTTAACCAAGTCAAAATAGCGTAAGTGTATCCAACCTATCAAAGAAAGTAAGCAGATTTTTTTTGCGAATTGTATCAAGTTTTCCATTTCAGGTCAACTAGAGGAGGTATGAAACGAAATTAAACACTACTATTTGTGTCCAGATTTTTAAAAGGGGTATGTTGTTAAAAATTGCTGAAATTTTTTCTCCAGCATACAAATAGAAGACCAAACTATAAAGTCTTAAAAAAACGAAAAGATTTAAAGTATCATTTTCTTCTTCCCCGAAAAGACTATGTCAATATGAAACGAACAGAAATTAATAAAAAAAAGGTTTTCCACAAAATAAGTTTTCCAAAGAAAAGTAAAGAACTCCATTAAACAAAAAATGAGCAAAAATAAAATCAAATAATCTACCAAGGGTAAAACTACCGCAAATCATAAATGATAAATAAGAGAAACCCAAAACGAACAGAAATTACAATAAATAACCGAGTCAAACTCAAAACGAGCAGAAATTAACATAAGTTGGGCTCAAAACCCCTATGCCTTTCCAAGGCCAGAACATAATTTGCACTTTACTGAAAAAAATACAAATGAATGTGCATTGTCAGTTTAATACACATCTACTGAAATTTAGTAATCAAATGTTAATATTATTTGATTTATTAAAGTTATAAAGTAATAACATTTATATTTCTTTCAGTAAAGTGCAAAATTTGTTCTGGCCTTGGGAAGGCATAGGGGTTTTGAGCCCAACTTGTGTTAATTTCTGCTCGTTTTGTGTTTGACTCGGTTATTTATTGTAATTTCTGTTCGTTTTGGGTTTCATTTATTTATCATTGCTGATTTGCGGTAGTTTCACGCTTCGTAGATTATTTGATTTTATTTTTGCTCATTTTTTGTTTAATGGAGTTCTTTACTTTTTTTTGAAAAACTTATTTTGTGGAAAAAGTTTTTTTTTAATTAATTCTCGGAAATCTTAGAAAAACCAGCGATTGAGATAATCTGATTTAATGAAAATTACGTCATTAGCAAGTGTGAATTTTCTTTTTCAATTTAACAGAGTAGATTTTTTCTTTGTAAAGTTCGGGAAGTGCTAGTCCCTAAGCAAGTTCTAGCATACCTGCTAAGAAGACGTTAAAAACCAGCCAAAAGAAAACATCATATGAGCAGTTGGATAAGTTTGGGAATTCCCTGTGGTGCTACCTGCTTTGATGGAAAACTTTGCTGACGCAGGGGACCTGTTGTTTATGTTGTAGGTACATTGAATAGACAAAACTCTGCTTAGCAATTAGCAACGGATATATTTTCTTTATTTTAAACTAGCCTCTTGTTACCTTTTCTAACAGTTGACACATATAAGATCCCCTAGGAATTTTTTCCAAAATTTAAGGAATTATCATTCGAGCATTGCAGTGTTGAGAGTTTCTTGTAGTGATGGAAAATTTACAAATGGATCCTTTGTTTTTTAGACAGTCAGACAACGCTGAGAAGTTTTATTTATAAAAAAAAAAAAAATCTTCAAAATCCAACTAACTGTTTTTTTCAAAAAAGAATAAAGCACATTGCTTGCTGTTTCTGTAGAGACATTTGTTTCGCAGTTCTTCCCGAGAAATGATCGGGATCTTCTCAGAAATCGCGTTAGTTCGATATAGCTTCCAAGGCTTTGTGCTCTTCCGTTTAATTTCTCGATATCTTGTCCGATATCTGGTACCCGTTTCTGATGCCCGATATTCTTTTGGATATCCTGTCCGAGATCCGCATTAAAAGCATTCTTCTGAAAGAAATGTCCTGCATATTCTCAAACAATAGTTTTTTGGTACTTATGTACTATCTGTAACACACGCGCCATATTATACAGGGAAGATGCTTAAGAAACTTGTCAAATGGGTTTTTTTCAATAGACAATTGGATCGGAAATCGTTGTTTGTCATTGCGTTTACAATATTTAAACTATTAATTTTGGGGGTTTAGGGAGAAAAAGGTACCTACGTTGGGCTAGGTTACGTATTTATTACCCCCCACCTCTGATGTGCAACTATATAGCCGAAATTTGTTTCTAAACTATTATATTTTTATCCTATTTTGTTTTATTTCATTAGCATTAACCAAACTTCAATTTTCGCGTGTGTTACAGATAGTAGGCTACATAAGTCCCGATTTTTTTTTTTTTTTTTGTAATGCAGACTCTGTTTCTTCCACACTTCTATTTCTTTATTTTTTGTTAGGTTTAGGTGTTTTTTCGATATCGATTTGACAAAACCATAATGTATACAATCACAAAAGGTCACAAATTGCAAATCCCACAAAATGTCAACAAGAAAAAGGCGTGGATTATCGCGTGATTGTCATAACTGAGCATTGTACCTTAGCCAACAGTCCTAAAATACGAATTAACAGGTGAACGCAAATAAAGCGTTTTTAAAACCAATATGTACTGCCCGAAAATTTCAACCATAAATCAAACGTAATGAAGTGAAATCTTTTTCAGGAAATAAAGTTACTTCAACAATATTATATTATGTTTTGTTTACCATTGGTTTGGGTAGATTGTTACCATTTTACCATTAACAGTTTTACCATTATTTTGGGTAGCTGTGACACATCATGACATTAAAAGGAAGTAGTTATGATCCCCATAAAGCCAGGGTAGTACCCATTACCCTAAGTATTCTTAGGGGGGTTTCCTGAGTAGTGCGTTCGTTAAGTAAACGATATTAGAGTGGGCTTGGAATAGCTATCTAAAACGTAATTTACGACGTTTAATGGATGAAAAAAAAAGTCGAAAGGAAAACGTTTTATTTTCAGGAAATTTTTTTTTGTGTTTGAATACTGTTTGAAATGGTCAGTTGACTTTGTGGTAAGTACTAAAACAAAGTGAAAGAGAAATCTGAAGATGAAGAAAACAAATGGGACAAAGATGAAGAAAACAATGGGCCAGTAAAAGGAAAAGACAAACTAAAACGACACGGATATTTTGCCTGTATGCCGCCTTTGACGCTAAGAAATAAAGATAAAATCCAAACTAACTTAAAATCAAATAAAGTCTAAAGCCAAGAAATGAAAAAAACAATATCCATATATACAATTGTTATTTTTATATAATAATCGAGGTAAATACTATCTAAACCTTACAATCCCAAAAACAAAAACGATAAATTTAATCGTGTTCCTCCATCAGATTCGATACCTAGACCTTACCTTAGACCTTAGTTCCTCCAAGTCCAGGTGTGGTACATAAGGAATCAACAAAGCCTCGCCAGACGTCCCGGAGCGGAGCAACAGCCGTGACGTCCTCCTACTGTGAATGTAACGACAGCTCAGCACTCCACAGGTCTCGGTCATACTGTCGTCAGAGGGTGTGTTTTGGTCACCCTCTTTCTCACCCACCCTCGGGTTGCCACTCCTAGACAGCATTCGAAAGACGGTCTCCTGACATTTGGAGGGCACAACAAGGATAGGTCCATCTTGTCTGCTACAGGAGATCAGTGACTGGCGGTTGACCTGTTCGTTTACGGACCACTACGTTCGTGACCCTGTCCTGCCACGAAATGTTAAGGATTCTTCTGAGGCAGACATTTTCAAATGCTAGGATACATTTTTCCAGCTGGACATTCAGCTTCCAGCACTCACTTGCATAAAGGAATATGGACATGAAGTTGCTATTCAGCAGACGGAGCTATAAAGGCATTGAGTGTTTTTTGCTTCGACATACTGGTTTTAGTTTGTTGAATGCCGATGTTGCATGTCCAATTCTCCATTTTATCTCGTTGACTATTCCACCATCGTATTTGATTCAATTTCCAAGATATTTGAACTCCTGGACTTGTTCGATCGTTTTTCAGTTGCATTTAAGGATCAAAGGTGAGTTGGATGTGGCTATGCTCTTTGATTTACCAACGTTTACTATTATTTCCACTTTCTCAACCTTGCCCGCTATGGTGTCAAGTATTAACTGCAAACGTTGCTTCGCCTCTTCTAGAAGTACCATATCGTCTGCGAAGTCTAACTCTGTGAGTTTCTGACCACTGACTTTTACACCAAAGCCTTATGCTTGCCGTAGGACATAATCCATTACTAGGACAAATAGGAACGGGAATAACACACATCCTTGTTTCACCCCAGAGAGAATCTTGAAGAATCGTGTCTCCCCATATTCCGTTCTGACACTACATTCGCTCTCTTCATAGAGGGTCATTATTATTCGGACTACTTTAGTAGATATTCCATAAAATTTCAAAATTTTCCATAAGACATCCGATCGATGGAGTCGAACGTCTTTTCAAAATTAATGAAGAGCAGATAAAGATTTTTATTCTATTCTCTTGACTCTTCTACCAGAAGTCTGAGGATAAAAATAAGGTCAGAACATGATCAACCGGGCAGAAACCCATATTGTTCTTCCCTTAGATGTGAGTCAAGAGCTACTCTCAAACGCTCCAATATAATTGTGGCCAAGAGTCTACTTGGCACTGAAGTCAGGTCGATCCCCCTCCAGTTGTCACAGTTAAGAGCATCTACCTTCTTAAACAGTTTGACCAGAATATATCTATTCCAATTACGTGGGACCTTTTCCGAGCTCCGAACTGCTACTAGGATAGCGGTCCATTCATTTAAGCAGGCTCGAAGGGATCTCTTCGGCACCTCTGCCGTTATCCCATTGACTCCCGATGCATGGCCTTTTTTAAGCTTTTTGACAGCTGCTTCTACCTCTACATCGCTGGGATGATCAGCCCTTACGTCAATTTGTAGAAAATAGATGTCGGATACAGTTTCTCGGTCATGGGGTGGGGGACAATTAATTAGATTTTCAAAATGGAATGCCCATCTTTCGTCTACTCTCTTGGGATCTGAAATTACGTTCTCGTTTTCATCTTTAGCAAGTGATGAGCGATTACCTTTTTTTCCAACTATCTCATTGGTAAACCATCCTGGAGTGATTTTTCTTTGCAGCCTCTTCGGCAAGTGCTGCTTTCTCTTCTATCTAGTTTCTCTTTCCTCTTCTTGCACTCTTTTTGACAGCTTTATTCTGTTCTTTATAGCGAAGCTGCAGATAGTCTTTATCTTCAGGCCTTGACACATTCAGGATATTTCTCTTCATATCCTTTCGCCTTTCAGTGAATTTCCATGTTTCGTCCGATATCCATTCCTCCTTATTTCTTTTCTTATATCCAAGGCTTGCCTTGCCGGCATCATGGTAGGTATTCTTCATAATCAACCAGATATCTTCGACACCATGACTGTCAGCTTTGTCTGTTAGATTCAAGAAAGTAAGTTATAATGAAGTAATTCATGTTTTTCGTAAGCTTAAATATCTCTCTTTGCTCTCATTGTAATTTTTCTATGTTTAATTTCGGTTTATTTTTAAAGATTTATGCAGGGTCATCCTAAATACGAGTGGTCCGCTACCACCACCCTCACCCCCGATGGTTTCTACTAAAATTTTTGTTATAACAAAGATTTGAGAGAAAGGGCTGCTTTGGCTCTGTTTTGCTTTCAAAGCAAATAGGATTTTCCAAGATATCAGGGAGGTTGCTGCCTCCTGCTGTTTCTACTTAAGTTTAACTTTTTTTTATCAAGCTTCAATGTACTGTACATGAAATTTAAGGTACCTGGAATAAAAGGAGAGCTTCCGTCCTTTGAACACCAATAACGCAAGCTTAGTTGAAATAAGTTGTTGAAAATAAAGGGAGGTTAGGGAGTTAAAGCTACCTCCCTATAAAGGACCTAAGATAGAAATTTCGAGAATCAGGGCCTAAAAATTCATTATTTAAGGACATAAGTACCTCCCACAAAGAGATTTAGTTACCGCCACCCCAATAGCTGGTGCCAAACTAACCAATATCATTATAATCTAAACAAGTTGATGTTATATCCAATATAAACGTTAATATTACTCTAGTGCACTGAAAACAAACGAAAATAAAAACTGATAATCAAGTTAAACTCAATATGATCAGAAATTACCACAAATGAGAATGTGTCATCACTCCTTTAAACTCTCTAAAGGCCAGAACCAGTCTGACACAAACCTAATTTGGGCCTATTTTGTTTTTCACGAATCAACCAAATTGTTTTTCAACATTTTTTTTTATTTTCACTGGGGTAACATAGTCCTTGTCTATATACCCTGTATATTTTAAGCCACTTTTTGATTTTTTTTTTTACTATTTTCAGATTTCAGCCAAAACAGAATTGTTTTTAAAGTTCTTTTTCTGCGCATTGCGTCCCCTTGACCAGGGTTGAACTTCCCTGAAGCAATGATGGTAGGACTGTTTTGAAAAGATTTTAGTTTTTAGATATTGTATTTTAATGTGAGTTATTTTATATTCTTTTTTTTCATTGGTTTTGCTGAGGACAGTCCTTGTATATAGGGTTGAAATATCCATTTAAAGCTGCATTAAACTGTCTTATAAAAAAAATTCCCTATTTTTTTACTTGTTGTTCATGATGGAAAGGCAGTGTTGTCTTCGTCGCTATTTACGCAAGGTGCTTTCGAAATAAAATATATTAGCCCCTTCCCCCAAGCCAAAATTTGAGTTCCATTAGCACCCTCTCCCTTCAATAATTAGCAAAAGTTCCAACTAGATCTTCTCAGCCGTTCAGCCCCATCTACTCAGCCGTTCCCAAGATATACCATTGTCATAGCTTGGACCCACATATGGTCTTTGTCAGCTCCAGACCTCTCCAAAAATTAGAAGTAGGAGGTTCAATCCCACCCCCGCCCTTCTTTGAAGTTTTAACTCGATCCCCCAAGCCACCAAGTGCAAATAACGTCTTTTGATGTACTCAGGTATGTATGTCTTTCCAGTAGTATGCCACTGGGAAACTACGGGAAATCTTGGCTCAGTGAACAATCCCAAGAAGTTCCAAGCAGATCGTACAACCAAAAACAAATATGAGTGCCTTTTCTACTAAAAAACGTACCAGTGAGCAATTGATAGTTTACATAAAGTAGGGTTATTGCCCCTGGAGTAGCCAGGGTCTGGTCGGCCTTGGAGGATTTTTAATTAAATCTTTCGAGTATTCTGAACAAAACAGACCATCAAAAGTCTGATCTAATACCAATGGGATTGCCTTGGGAGAAAAGGGGGTATGAGAGGGGGCTGGTTCCATTTCAGTCGCTTTTGGCCCTTAAAAAAGGGCAATAGAACTTTCAGTTTTCGGTAAAACGAGCCCCTCCCAAGTTTAGCCAATGTTTTACCACTGAAAATATGGATGCATTCACTCTGAGTGGTGTAGTCTCAAATTTGCTTAAGAAGGGCATAGGAATTGCAAATTGAGACCCGAATGGGCCCTTCTTCGAAAAATTTCTAACCACTGGTTCGCTGTTAACAACCAGGGAACAAAACGATCACGTACCCATGACCATTTTTCTTAGAATAAACTTGAAATTTTATTTTATTTTTCATACATCATATGTTGGATTCCATGGTACTGTCATAGGCAGCGCACTAGCGCTGCCTTAGTAAAGAACGATGTGGCCACAATGTGTTTTTTGTGTTTTTTTTTTCTCCATACCCGGGGGGCACTTCGTATCGAAGGAGTTGTCGTAGAAACTTCGAAAAGGGCTCATTCAATTGGAAATTGGAGTGGCTAGTGCCCTTTTAATAGTCGAAAGTGATTGGAGGGTAACTAGTCCCCCCCCCGCCCATCATTCCCCTAAACACATCTAATCAAAATTTTGAGATAGCCATTTTGTTCAGCTTAGTTTATTTTCACATAGAAAATATCTTTTTGAGGAGGACACTCCCCCACAACCCTAAGGGCACGGGTTTTAAGTTATGTCCCGGGGGCATATAAGGTTTTTTATATAAGGCGTTGCCGTAGAAACTTCAAAAAAGGCTCATTCGATTGGAAATTCAAAGGGCTAGTGCCCTTTTTAATAGTCGAAAGTGATTGGAGGGCAACTAGCCCCCCCCCCCCACGCCCATTATTCCCTCAAACACATCCAATCAAAATTTTGAGAATTTTGAGATAGCCATTTTGTTCAGCATAGTTGATTTCCAGATAGAAAATATGTTTTTCAGGAGGACACTCCCCCACTTCCCTCAGGGCAAGGGTTTTAAGTTATGCCCTGTTGGCATATAAGGTTTTTATAGAAGGTGTTGTCACAGAAACTTCAAAAAGGGCTCATTCGATTGGAAACTCAAAGGGCTAGTGCCCTTTTTAATAGTCGAAAGTGATTGGAGGGGAACTAGCCCCCCCCCCACGCCCATCATTTCCCCAAACACATCCAATCAAAATTTTGAGATAACCATTTTGTTCAGCGTAGTTGATTTCCAGATAGAAAATATGTTTTTGAGGAGGACACTCCCCCAAAACCCTCAGGGCAAGGGTTTTTAGTTATGCCCTGGGGGCATATAAGATTTTTATAGAAGGAGTTGTCGTAGAAACTTCAGAACAGGCTCATTCGATTGGAAGTTCGAAGGGCTAGTACCATTTTTAAATGTCGAAAGTGATTGGAGGGCAACTAGCCCCCCCCCTCCACGCCCATCATTCCCCCAACCACATCCAATCAAAATTTTGAGATAGCCATTTTGTTAAGCGTTGTTGATTTCCAGAGAGAAAATATATTTTTGAGGAGGACACTCCCCCAAAACACTCAGGGCAAGGGTTTTAAGTTATGCCCTGGGGGAATATAAGGTTTTTATAGAAGGCGTTGTCGTAGAAAACTTCAAAAAAAGCTCATTCGATTGGGTATTCAAAGGGCTAGTGCCCTTTTTAATAGTCGAAAGTGATTGGAGGGCAAATAGCCCCGCCCCCCTCACGCCAATCATTTCCCCAACACATCCAATCAAAATTTTGAGATTGCTATTTTGTTCAGCGTAGTTGATTTCCAGATAGAATATATGTTTTTGAGGAGGATACTCCCTCACAACCCTCAGGGCAAGGGTTTTAAGTTTTGCCTGGGGGAATATAAGGTTTAAATAGAAGGCGTTGGTAGTAATGTATTAATATAAGGAAGCGGGCAGGTGGGGCATTACTGTAATAATATAAGGAAGCGGGCAGGTGGGGCATTACTGTATTAA
>JAPEVW010000037.1:832740-942740 GCA_027921565.1 Artemia sinica
AAGAAAATGAAAATCTTGGGTTGGGAGTAGATGTTCTTCAATATGATACAGAGTTTGTGGACGGGGGTAAGAACCCAAATGAAAAAAGGAGTTTTGTATTCAGTTAGGACACTGGCAGTAGATAGTATAAAAAATTTGGTTTGGATCATATATGAGCCTGCCAAAGACATAAATTCATATGGTCATTTTTCCCCATTACTGCAATTAGTAAATTGTTATCTCAGGGTGTTAAGAAAGGGGAACGTCATTGCTGTCCCATGTGTCTTTCCCCATTTCAAACTGAGAAAACATTCAATGATCATATGAAATATTGTAAAATTCATGGTAATCAAAGGATAGAAATGCCGGCAGGAGGACAAGCCATTTTACAATTAAAAACTTTCAAAATTCCCTGTTACAGAGTGATAAGGTGGCTTTAAATTGTGAAGCAAGACTGCTGGATGTATCTGACTCATCAAAGCCAAATATAGTCAAAGAAAATAAACTTGAGCCGTGTCCTATGCTCATGCTCAGCGAGACCCCAACAACAAAATGAAACTGGTAGTTTTTTTGATGACTATGGAAGAGGAGGGTAACATGGAAAAAAGAACTTGTAGCACTAATCAAAACAGCGAATAAGTTTATATCAAGATTGCGTCATACCAACTATCCATGTCACTACCAGATGAGGAGGAATGTGCTCTAGAATTAGGATCAATTTGTTGGGTTTGTAGGGGTGCTCTTGCCGGGAACGATAAAGTACGAGATCATAATCATCTTATTGATGCTAATTCCACAGGGAGAAGTAACTTTCGGGGGTGGGCTCATAATAATTGCAATTTAAAAATTAAACTACAACCCATTCTTCCGGTTTCTTATACACAATTCCAACTATGATCTGACGTTTGTGCTACCAGCAATGGCACAACTTCAAAAAAAATGGAGTTATAGATGATGCATGGGTGGAAGACAGCTTTTCCTACAAAATCATACCTCAATCATCGGAAAAATTGCTTGTTTTGGAATTTATGTGGAAATATGTTGAAGACGGCGTTGAGTACACGAATAAAATTTGCTTTTTAGATTCCTTCAGCTTTTTTCCAAATCTTTGAGCGAATTGATTCAAGTACAGAAAAACGATGACGGCTGCAACGCTTTCCCCTTTCTCTAACAAAAATTTCCAAATGCTTTATATGATTTGTTAACGGTCAAGGGAGTTTACGCTTACGATCATTTTAACTCCATATCGAGATTTGCCGAGGGGAAAATTCCCTCAATTGAATCGCTTTACGACAGTCTGCACGATCGTAGGTGCACACCTGATGAATACAACTTTGCCAAAAAGGTGTGGGCAGAGGGAGGGTGTAAAAATGGATTTGACTACTGCAAATTGTATTTGTCAAGTGATGTGCTAAGTCAGTTGGATATTGTATTTGAAAATACGGATCAAATTTACAAGAAATTTAATCTTGATCTAGGGTATTATTTTTTCAGTCCAAATATGGTAATGGACCTCTTCCTAAAAATTAGTCGGGAAAAAATTGGTCTCAACACCGACATTGATCAACACTTGTTTATCGAGAGATCAATGAGGGGGGCTACGTTTTTCATGGGAATCATATCTTGGATACTGATCCAACTGGAGAGAAGATGGGAGAAAAGTCGGACGCAGTTTTCCTTGATATGAATTCCCTATACCCCTCGGCTATGTCTCACTATGCTCTACCTTTCGGTGACTATAAGTGGCTCAATGACCCTTTTGCCTCCAACTTCCCCAACATTGCCAGTGTTGAGGAGAATGGAACAGTGGGTGGGTTTTTGAAATTGATGGTGAGATACCAGTGGAGCTTCGTGATACGGTAAAAGATTTTGTTTTTCCATGTATTAATAGATCTGTGTCTAGGGACTCTTTGAGTCCTCGCAACAGATCTTTGGTGGATGAGGAGAGAATGCATTGGTCACCTTCAAAACAAAACTTATTGCCGATCTCCTGCCAAAAAAATATTGTAGTACACCACGTGGCATTGAAATGGATGTGCAACAATGGTTTCAAAGTCACAAAGATCCATAGAGCCCTCCAATTCAGTCAAAAATCTTATTTGAAAACGTTTGTTTACACTTTTGTCAAGAAACGTTCTGATGAGTATAAACTCATTTTAAATTCGGCCTTTGGTAAAATGTGCGAAAGTGTTCTTAATAGGAGTCGTTGTGACGTTGTAACCGATCCCGACCAATGTGCTCGAATTATTGCTGATCCCAATTACACTTCCTTTACAATCATTACTCCAGACATGGTACTATTGAATAGAAAAAAAGAAACATAGTATTGAATAAAAATATTTCAGCAGGCAGTGCCATCTTGGAAATTTCAAAAAGCTCATGTTGGAATTCTACTACAATGTGGCTAGGGTACAATGGCCGGGGAAGGAACAAGTAGAGGTCTGCTACGGGGATACAGATTTTCTATTGTTAAAAGTCAAAACAGAAAACCTACTTGACGATTTGGCAAATGGTGAAATCATCAGTTCTCGGATGGACTATACATGCTGGATGGGGAAGTCTATCCGGAACTAGTCAAACGTCAAGCTCCAAACCAACTTTTATTTTTAAAATCAGAAACAGGAAGTGACTATGATTTCTCGGGGTATGTTTGTAAGTCCGAAGGTGTACTTTATACTGACACACACCAAGGAAATAAAAAAATGTTGCAAGGGAGTGCCCACGCACTATGTGGAAAAGAATTTCGACATGGACGTCTATAGGAATTTTATTGTTGAAAATACAATTCCAAAAACAAAACTGTTGGCAATTTGCTCGTTAAAATATAAAAATTTTACTGTAAATGTTGAAAAGATTGCCATGAGTACCTTTTCTGACAAGGTTTATGTTTGTAGAGATGGTGTAAGTACCCTTCCCCTTGGGCACTACTTAACATCCGACCGAGACAAAGGTTTTCGTCATAGAGAAAGTCTCGGTGTCAGTAAACTTATTTAAAAATTCCTAAGACCTTGAGGGGGGCCTCGCGGCCCACGTTCCGTTGGGGCCTTCGGCCGCCCGGCCGGCCACCAGTGGGGAGGGGGGGCCTTCGGCCTCCCGGCAGGCCGCCGGGGGGGACGCTACCGGTAGCATATTTTAATGATTTAGATCAGATGTTTTTTGGTTCCCCTGTGTTGTATTATTATGTGTTTTTTTCTTTATATATATATATATATATATACTACATATATATATAATATATATATATATATATACTATATATATATATATATAATTATATATATATATATATATATATATAATATATATATATAGATATAATAATATATATATATATATATATATAGATATATGATTATATATATATATATATATAGATATATATATATATATATATATATATATATAGTTATATTATAATATATATATATATATATTTATATATATTTATATATATATATATATATATATACTATATATAATATATATATTATATATGATGTGTTGTGTGTACATACATTTACTAGTTTTTGTTGCACAATGTAAAAAAAATTGTTGTATTTATTTTCTAATAGTTTTTTTATGCATTGACTATTTAATATAGTAAACACTTTGATTTTACTTCAGTTGTTATTGTTCATTGAATAGAGTTAGATACAAATCGCAGAGAGAAAAAAATAAACATAGATTATGTATCAGTTTATAACACCTTTCAGAGCTTTTCTCTGTGGGCCATCAATAAGTGGGAAAACAACACTTTTGATGAAAATAATTCAGAATCGAGGTGAAATGTTGACAGCAGGAGATCATCAAACTACCATAAAAAATATATACTATTGCTATAGTGTTTGGCAACAATCATATGATAGAATAAGGACTATTGAACCTCAAATTAAATTTATCAAGGGATTGGATGTTGTGTTCAATTCAATTGAACCAAATTCTTGGCTTATTATTGACGATTTAGCTGAATCAATAGAGCAATGGTCTGAGGAAATGATCCAATTATTCACAGCACGTTCTCATCATGAAAAAATTTCCCTCACCATTGTTCTACACAGTCTCTTTCATCAGAGTAAATGTATGCGAGCTCTTGCATTGAACTGTACTCATTACATTGTGTACAAAGTAGTTCGTGACTCAAGTACCCTCAAAACATTAAACAAACAAATTTATCCAGGTCAACCAAAATTATTGTTGTCAGCTTACAATCAGGCTACAAGTAAACCATATGGGTACTTTGTAATTGACCTTAATCAAAACACACCTGAAGAACTACGTGTTATTAGTAATATATTCGATCGTGAGATAACAGTATATCTGCCGGTGAGTGATAGGAAAAGATATTTTTTGAAACTATGACGTTGAAGAAGTTGCATCACAATAAACACTTGTTCTCTGTTTTGAGTAGTTCAAAACCACGGCTTAGGAAAGTCATATTGAACAATATAGATCGAGAGTTTATTAAACTCATTTCCGAGCTGTGTTTAAATTTAACTGCAGGCAATGTTCAACTACCAGATGCTATTAAGAAGCAGACTAGACAACATCAATCCATTTTTCGTGCACTGTCCAAGAGAAAGAGCAGTCAAAAACAGAAAAGAAAACATTTAGTTCAGGCAGGGGAAGGTTTTTTCACAGTTTTATTGCCAATTATTGCCGGTCTTGTTAGCAATCTTCTTCTTTCTCCGTCTCAATCGTAACTGTATTGGAAAAAATATGGCGAAACCCTATAAATTGACTGCAATTGAATGAAGCTCTATCTCCACTGCAAACTTTTGAAGGTAATCTCACAGATTTCCTTAATGATAATAGCATACCTGATGATCAGAAACTTTTAATTTTTCAAATGGCACTTCGTCGTGTTGACAAGCAGAAGCCATATCAAATTAAACCCATTAGTGTTGTGAATGTTGCAGATAAGATACAAGAGAGCAAATATTACACAATCATCTGCATCAACACCACTACTACCACTCGAAGACCACTTATCAAGAATATTAGATCTATTACCAGTTTCCTATCGGGAACAGGGTAAAAGACTGTTAAACTATTTGAATGAAAGCAGTGATATTAAAATTGATGCTACAAATGATCAAATCACCCTAGGTAGCAACACTTACAATCTCATTGATCCAATAACTGATTTTGTCTCAAATCGCAAGAAAACTCTATCAATTGACAAAAATCTTTTGAAATATTTACACACATCGAACTTTCCCAAACCACTTGTGATCAAAAGAAAAATTTTAAAAGATTTGACATCATTAAATAATGAAAAGGAGGAGGATGATGATTCTGAAAAAGATGATTTCAAGACTCTAATGCTAACAAGTACACCTAAATCCAATTACAAAGGCAGCAGCAGCAGCAATGATTCAACTTTAGCCAGTAGAAAACAGCATCTTTCCCCGACAGCTGCCAACACCTCTGTTAGTATACAAAAGGGTAGCGGTGGACGAGGTGGTGGTGGTGATACACATTTACATGCAAAATGGATGAAACACTAAAACGTATTTATGCAAATGTTGGTGAGGTGGGGAGTCTTAGTGCTCCCAGTACACTTGCTTAAGTCTCCAATGTTCAACAGAGTGTAGAAAAAGAATATCTTAAAAATGAACCTAGCTACACACTTCATCGAAATCGCAGACTTGGCACTTATCAATATCGGAAAACTAAGGCATTCTACCCTCTGAAAATTATGCAAGCTGATCTTATGACTTTGGATGAATGGCAACGACAAAACAATAAACCATACGAGTACATTCTATTTGCAATTAGTATTTTTAGTCGCAACTCCTATGCCATTTCCACTGAAATCTAAGCGTGGAGAGGAGATTGCAATTGCTCTAGAAACAATACTTGATCGAGATTCCTATAAAAAAATACAAACGGATCGAGGAAGTGAATTTGTCAATCCACATATGAAGAAAATTCTACTAAAATATGATACACAGTTATATCATAGTCACAGTCCAATCAAGGCTGCATTGGCTGAACGATTGATTAGAACCATTCGTCTTCTCATTTCTAGATATTGTACACTCAAAAGCACTGCTGTCTTTATTCATGATTTGGATAAAATTATGCAAGTTTACAATCAACGTCCTCATCGATCCGTGTCCAATCTTAGTCCTTTTGAAGCTCATCACAATGATAACAATACACTTGACATTTTTGTCAAACAATATTCTTCTAACAATGAAAATGGAATAAAAAGCAAATTGATTGTGGGTGATAGGGTTCGAATCAATCGGTCAAGTAATATTTTTGAAAAAGGGAATTACCTATGGTCTACTGAACTTTTTAAAGTGTCAAAAGTTCTAGAGACTAGTCCCGTGACCTATCGACTACGAGATAGCAAAGATGATGAGATTTTGGTGGGATTTTATGACTATGAATTGCAAAAAGTTAAAGATAGTGGTATTTATCAAATTGAAAAAGTATTAAAAACTCGAACGCAGGGTGGTGAGAAACAGTTGGTGGTTCGCTGGCTTGGGTACAACCCTGAATTTGATTCTTGGATAGGTGTTGAAGACTTACCAATGTCCCATGATTTCTATGTGACATTCATGACCAATGTTTCCGATCCTCTCTATGATGATTTGAATAGAAGAAGTGATTTTTGGACTAAACTGTCGCCTACCATTAAATTTCAAGGTAGATATGAAGTTGCTCTCGTCGATTGTATTATCAAGAATGCATATGATGTCCTAAGAAAGGATATCTCATATGATATTAAAGTACGACCATTTGAATTCGGAGATGAAGGTGCAATGGCGAATTTTGACTCTAATGATTACCCTATTGCTAACATCCCCTACAGGGAATACAATAATATGCATGAGGTGTGTCGACTTATCAACAAAAAATTGCAAGTCGAAAAAAAGGTGGTTTCACTTTCAATTATTCGACGGAACAAAGGAGAATTGATATTACCAATCCATTTGAGAATGAAAGAATTTTCCTCAATGAGAATTTACGTGAGGTACTCGGTTTTAAAAACTGTATTATTAAGACAGAAAATTTCAGTGGCAGTGACCATGTTATCTATGCAGACTATGACCCAGCTTCTCCTCGAACAGTTGTATATTCATCTACAGTTCGTTTGTGGAATCCTCCAGAGTTGGTAATTCCAATGTCCCCCTTTTACGTGTTCTAGAAAGAAAAAATACAGAAAATAATGTTCATCACTATAATATAAGACACCTCCAGTATGTTCCTGTAAACACTTCGTATTTAGAACTCTGTCAGTTAACACTAAGAACTGAACTCGGTGATCTTTTAGCTGTAACAAAGGGTTTATGTGTTATTACATGTCATTTTCGACCTGTCATTCAAGATGAATAGTAGAAGAATCCCATTTGTTTGTCCTGACATTAATTGTTATGCTGCTGCTCTGAGTCCTCATCAAATAGGTCATGGATTGGACTACTACAAGGGGCATACTACAATGTCTGGCTATGGTCTTGGTAGTTGGTTTGCTAGGCTATTTCGTTTTGCACTACCCCTTGCCAAAAAATATATTGTACCAGCTGCAACAAATTTTGCTGGCTCAACACTACAGGACTGGAGTTCGGGTAAAAATTTCAAGGACAGTCTTAAGGAAAATCTTAGATCTTCAGCAAGAGCTGTTGGCGACCAATTAAATTCTCAACAAAATGGGAAAGGTTTAAAAAGGATGTGTGGTAGTCATTAAATCTTCAGTCTCCATCCAGATGAGAAGCGTAAGCCATCAACAACAACAATTTTGAAAAGAAAAAGCATCATGAAAAAGAAGAAGAAAAAGATTGTTAGATCAAAACAAGATTTTTTCTCATAAGATGAATTATCTCCCTCATAAAGACTCACAATCATCGATTACTTCATCATTAAATCTATTCAATGCTGAAAATGTTGATGTCAGTCTCAAACATGGTTACTATGAACAATTTCATCCTCAACAACCCTTGTCTGAAAATATACACTTTCAAATATTTTCCAATGAAGATTATTTCATTGATTTGTCATCCACATTTACTGATTTAAATGTTGTGGTGAAAAAAAGTCTGACAATCAGACTCCTAGTGCTCTTGATGGTCTATCCTATGAAAACTGTATTCTACACAACTTGTTCAGACAAATTAATGTATACATTAATGGAACATTGGTGAGCACTAGCAATAATTTGTCAAACTATGCAAGCTATATACAATTTATGTTGATGACACCAAAATCATACAAGGAATTGAGAGGTCAAGCAATGGGCTATGAATATTGATTAAATGTCGACACTGATGGTGAGCTGACTACAGCAGTGACCAAGGGGTATCGTTTGGATGGTAAATTAAATCATGAAATATTTAATATTTCCCAATGGTTACCACCTAACGTTAAGATTGACATAAAGTTACAACTTGCTCCAGGTAATTTCATTTTGAGAAAAACAATTGCTGGAGCACCTGATGCAACGGTCATCTCACTTCAGCAGTACTTCATGTGCGAAAACAACAGGTCATGAGCTCTGTTGCATTGGCAATGGAAAAACTGAGAGCCAACGGTAACAACATCGAAGTGCTCGTTCCTGATACAGTTACCAATCAACGTCACATTGCTACAGGTTCTCGTAATTACACTGATTCGTCATTTATCAGTGGGGAAATCCTCTCGAAACTCGCATTAGCCTTTGTGAAGAGTGCTAGCGCTTTTGGGTCCTGGATCACACCCCCTCATGATTTTAATTTTTTTGGTTTTTCCAGTCTTGTGTGCAAAGTGAATTGAGTTCCTCTGTACAATTTATCATTTGATAACAAATCCTACAGAACTCTTTATGAATTGACAATGCAATCACTGGATCAAGATTCACAACTATTTGAAAATGAAATAACTGATTCAATGTTTTCAAAAACTCATGGTGTAATTATTTTAGAATTGTCTGGCACTCAAGATTTGACTGTTGTTAGAACAGGGAATGTAAGTTTAGAGTGCACATTCGCCGATACCTTGACTGAAAGCATTACGTTAATATCACTATGTCAATTTGAAACCTATTGGGAGATCACTCCCGATGGTAGTGTTCTACTAGACTTGGCACCATGAACACGAATCAAATAATTGATGTATTTAACTTGGATCCATTAATGTCCAAATACAAATCCTATTGTCTACCCTCGGATTTCCTTGATAAAATTCAAGGTGATACTTATACCATTATCATTGTTAATAGCAGTACATCGAATATAAGAAATACTGGTCACTGGTTGTGCATGTTTCAAACAACGAAGTCTATTGAATTTTTCGATCCTCTCGGATTCCCATATACATTCTATGGTTACCATATTAAAACCTATATTAAAAGCAGTAGGAAACCTATTATTCAAAACCGGAAGAGAGTGCAGGATCTATCGACTAAAAGCTGTGGTTTTTATGCACTACTATATTTCGTTTTCAGATGTCGTGGTTATACTTACAAGCAGTTTCTCAACATTTACGTAGACAATCCACGTCTGAGCAACTTTGTGGTGGAAAATATGCTCTCAGAACTGTGTAATATTGATTTTAGTGCCCTACGAGTAAAGTGTTTTAAAAATGTATTTAAATTTGTTTACTAATAAAACATGTACACAACAAAAATGTTTTTTTTAGATTTCTTCTTCTTCTTCTTCTACATGTAGATGATCATCATTTTCGACGACAACTAGTGGTGGTAGATCATTTACATTCACTTTGTATTGATCAAGTACGGAAAAGTCAGGATCACATTTAGTACAATACAATGTAGTTTCACTCTTATCGTATCTCTTTGTGTAGTCAATGATACTTTTTTCATTTATATTGTAAAATTCATGTGTTTCAATTTGTGTATTTGATGCAATGTCACAAACAGAATTCTCAAATGAAGAATCACTCTCCGTAACTGCCAAATAAAAATCCGTAGGTTTATAATCATAACATCCAGGATCTTCACAACGATGCCGTAGAAACCGCACTCTTTGTTATTTTGATACTTGAAGCGTGGTCCAAATTCTTCTTCCCAATATAATATAAATCCACGACGATACAAGTCTCTCAAGAATAGACTAAATGATAGTTTCGAATTTCTTCTAATCATACCAGGATAGGTATTTTCCCACTGATTATATTTATCATAGTTACAATTTTAACATAGGAATCCTCTGACATGAAAATCGCAAACTTCTTCAAGGCATGAATTACAATCTTTAATTTTAATTGCATATCCTCGGTGAAGTTTACATGGATTGCACAATCTACACTTTTCATCATATTCACTGACAGTAGTGCAATTCTCACAGGACGACCAACTGCCCAATGTATATAAACATAGAGGACATGTGTAGTACATTTTTTCTTCACTATTGACATTCAGACTGCAGATTATAAACTAACTACTCTCCTAGAAAGAGTGGTCTTCTTTCTTTTACTTCGAGTACTCGCTTCAGATTTCCTAAAGACAGAATAGGAGGAGGAGTAAACAGGTGACGTCACACTTTAAACATGTTTGAGCAGGATTTATTTCCCGTCCTATTCACTTCATTTGAATGTGAGGTTTTAGATTTTCCATACAAACTGTTCCTATTGTTTTTGGAAAATCTATGTAATGTTCAAAAGCAAATCTATAATACTATTTTGTTTTGTTTCAATTAGTGTGTCAATAAATTGAGTGAGATGCACTGGGACCACGATGTAAAAGCCTCATACAATAATCTAAGGTTGGAGAGTCCCGTTTCATGATGTCGTCAACCATTCTTTGACTGAAGATTCTCCTCTGCACCGACAATTTCTTAAACTGACCATTTAGATTTAAACATTTTTCTAAAGTGACAAGGTTCTGCATGATTGTTTCTTTCTCAAATACATTCATTTTTTTTACTCTTGATGTTTACACTGCTGAATACATACTCACTAACAAATATTGAAGAAAGAAAATAGTCTGTTTCAAATACTTACTCATCACCTATTGGTTCTTCTGGAGAGAGTAAACAACTCTCAAAAATGTTTAACTACAAAAAAAGATAAGAAAATGATCATCAATATATTTATTCAACAAATTTATATAAATATATAACACAATATTATGGCTTTTTCAGTAAATGACTCAGTCCATTTTTCTCTATATGCTCAACAATTGCATTAAAACCTGTTTGTAAGGTAGATATATTCATTATATTCACTTTGGCCGCAAAAAATAACTGTTCATCCATCTTGAATCGACTCAGAGATATTACATATCTACTGAACGTCTCATCCCACTTGAAAGTTAATCTGCTCCCTGGTGCTATTTCTACTGCAACATTTGCAGCTCTTATTTTCACTTCATCACTATTCTCTTCCTCCTGTCTCTTAATGTTCAATAAAGTGAAATTGCTCATTTTTGTAACATTCCAAAGAAAACAAAATAATATTCACAATAATACTATCGAACAAAATCCAATTCAGAACTGTGACACTAACTAGCTCTTTCCCACTTTATATAGAGTATTTTCCAAGGCTATGGGGTTTTTCCCCAAATCCGGTTGACAAATCAGTTAAGTAACTAGGTTTTCCCCCAAAGTCTTTCCTTGTTGAGAAACTAATTAGGTTTTCCCAAAAATTTTTCACAAACATGTTATGTAACTAGGGTTTTTCCCAAGGTCTCTGTTGACAAAAACCTTTCTGGGTTTTCCCCCGTGACCTTGAACTTGGGACTCAGGTACTACGTATTCCCTATCAAACGTGTATAGGACCATGCTAAGTAGTAAGGCACTTGCTACTGAAATACTATAAGTAAGTAAAGAGCAGCAATTACTTTTAGCAACCGAAACTCTAAAAACCAAAAGTTTAGAGAAAATATGTATATACAATAAATTTAAATTTTATGCTTATTCCAAATATGTAAAAATTCATCAAGTTTGGTCCTGCCTTCAAATTCTAAATGGCCGAAAGCACCTTTGCAAAAGCCCTCTATTGTGCAGAATCAGTCGTCTCTGGTCAGGTTTCAAAAGTTGATACTTCTAGTGCCCGTCTTAAGAGCCAAAAGCAATCAGAGTCAACAAACCCCTAATTTGTACCTTTTTTACCCAAGAAACCCATAATAACTAAAAGAGCGTAGTGTCAACATTTCAGTGTAGACATCTTAATTAGAAAGATCGTGATGTTACAGAAACATATCTCCAAACGTAATTCAGCCTGTGTCAGCCTTAGAGCAAGAGACCGAGGCTATGAAGAATTCACCGTTTGCAGAATTGAATTCATAAACAGACTTTCTAGGAAAGATACTCATGACCTTTCTATTGTTGAAATCAGGATCGTACGAATATTTTGTAAATGGGTATTTTAGGTTTAAAAAAAAAATCTGAGAGACAACCCCAATTTTTGCAAATGACTAATTAAAAACGAAATAATTTTATCCGTAAATAGCAATGTAAAAGCAAAGCAAGAATGCTACACATTGTTGTAGTTTTGTTTGGTTGACAGACTCTTTGATCTCCTCTTCCCTATATTCTCTTAGAATTATTTTCATGAAGGCTGCTCAAATTGAATTGATGGTCATACAATGTAAGAAGTGGACTCTTTGGAATAAAAATTATGAATTCTCACGCCCAGTTTGTGGGTTGTAAATTATGGGGGGGGGGTGACAAGACCTCTCTTGACAAAACAAAATGTGAGTATTACAGACAAAACAGCTATTCAAATGAGAACAGATGAAATGTAAACCAATGGTCATGGATGTAAGCTCCCTGATCACAGATCAGATAAGCCCGAACCCCACCCCCACTCAAAACTTATTAAAGATGCAAGATTAGATGTGGCTATTCCAAGATTGTTGCAAATCGGTCGAAATACAATCGCAAAGCTTTAGTGTCACTGTATTCTGTTTTCTGTGACCATGCTATTTCAGGTATTACATTTTGCTTAGGAAGAATGACCTATCAAAATTAAGGAAAGGCTATTATCGGTATTGCAAATTCTGTTACATCTTCCGTTGTAACTTTGTAATCGCCGTATAATCAAAAAGTATAACACACCTGATATAAAAGAAAAACTTCGTGATTTACATATAAAACTGTCTGCAAATGCCTATGAAAAACTGTACCCTCACCATGGTCTCATTCGTTTGTTTCGCTGAATTTTCTTTTTATTTGTTTTTCTTACTTTAAGTGCTGTGTGTTTATTTTTCTTTCCTTTTTCTCTTTACTCCACTATTTTTCACATTGTTTGTGCAGTGGGTTATAAATAAATTATTATTGTTATTATTAACTATTATTTCAGTTTGGCTTAAAAGTAAAAATATATTGCAGAAAGAAATTTATGGTGATTTCGAAAAAAAGCCCGAAACCCCTCCAAAATGGCGTCAGATCAAAATGAAAAGTGCAACATTGGAATCAGAATTGTCGAAAACCTTGTACAGGGAGATTACAGTCCCCCTCCTGGAACAACAAGGAAAATCGCTTTTTTGCATCGGTAGCACTGATCTATCTCCCTTTTTTCTGTTTTTTTTTCTCCAGGCCTAGCGGGTCACCAGAACATCATAGAGAGATGCTTAATAGCTTAATTCAAAAGCTATTTCTTATATCTAAGTGCTTTTATAAACTCCGCCATCTGCGTCTAATCCACCATCTTTAGTGTCATATGTCACTAGAATGACACTTTCTCGCCATTTCTCAAGTAGTGGCGCTAGCAGGCTACCAGAACACACGTAGACAGATTTTTTATAACTCCTATAAAAGATATTGCTCATATCTACGTTCTTTCTATAGGCCTAAATTCCACCATCTAAAGTTTCTAAATGGCACTAAAACGGCACTTTTTGTGTCATGTCTCAAGTAGAAAAGCCGAGGCCATTGGGCTAGCTGAACTTATAACAGTTATGATTAATGGCTCATTTGAAAGCTATTGCTCATGTCAACGTGCTTTTTTTCTTTATCAATTCTACCATTAGTAAGTGCGATATAGCACTGAAAACAACACTTTTGGTGCCACTTCATAAGTGGAAAAGCTCCGAAGTACAAAACAGGAATTATTGTGATAGTTATGTTCCAGAACCCTAACCCTAACTCCAGAACCAGTAAGCTACTGAAACATTAGTACGCTACCACACCATCGTAGATAGATGTTTAATGGCCTAAACAAGTTTGCTGCTGGTGGTTGATTTATTTATTTGTTTGATCATAGGCAGCGCCGCAAGCGCTGCCTAAGTAAAGAACGATGTGGGCACAATGTTTTTTTTTTTCTCCATACAGGGCACTTCGTATCGAAGGAGTTGTCGTAGAAAGTTCGAAAAGGGCTCATTCGATTGCAAATTGGAGTGGCTAGTGCTCTTAATGGTCGAAAGTGATTGGAGGGCAACTAGCCCCCTTCCTGCCCATCATTCCCCCAAACACATCCAATCGTAATTTTGAGATAGCCATTTTGTTCAGCGTAGTTGATTTCCAGATAGAACATATCTTTTTGAGGAGGACACTCCCCCACAAACCCTCGGGGCAAGGGTTTTTAAGTTATGCCCTGGGGGCATATAAGGTTCTTATAGAAGGCGTTGTCGTAGGAACTTCAAAAAATGCTCATTCGATTGGAAATTCAAAGGGCTAGTGCCCTTTTTAATATTCGAAAGTGATTGGAGGGCAACTAGCCCCCACGCCCATCATTCCCCCAAACACATCCAATCGTAACTTTGAGATAGCCATTTTGTTCAGCGTAGTTGATTTCCAGATAGAAAATATCTTTTTGAGGAGGACACTCCCCCCAAACCCTCAGGGCGAGGGTTTTAAGTTATGCCCTGGGGGCATATAAGGTTTTATAGAAGGCGTTGTCGTCGAAACTTCAAAAAAGACTCATTCAATTGGAAATTCAAAGGGCTAGAGCCCTTTCTAATAGTCGAAAGTAAATGGAGGGCAACTAGCCCCCCCCACCCACGCCCATCATTCCCCCAAGCACATCCATTCAAAATTTTGAGATAGCTATTTTGTTCAGCGTAGTTGATTTCCTAATAGAAAATATCTTTTTGAGGAGGACACTCCCCCACAACCCTCGGGGCAAGGGTTTTAAGTTATGCCCTGGGGCATATAAGGTTTTTATAGAAGGCGTTATCGTAAAAACTTCAAAAAAGGCTCATTCGATTGGAAATTCAAACGGCTAGTGCCCTTTTTAATAGTCAAAAGTGATTGGAGGGCAACTAGCCCCTCTCCCCCCGCACCCATCATTCCCCCAAACACATCCAATCAAAATTTTGAGATAGCCATTTTGTTTAGCGTAATTGTTTTCCAGATAGAAAATATATTTTTGAGGAGGACACTCCCCCACACCCCTCGGGGAAAGGGTTTTAAGTTATGGCCTGGGGGCATATAAGGTTTTCTAGAAGGCGTAATCATAGAAACTTCAAAAAAGGCTCATTTGATTGGAAAATTCAATGGGCTAGTGCCCTTTTTAATAGTTGAAAGTGATTGGATGGTAACTAACCCCCCTCTCACGACCACCTTTTCATAGGCAGCGCGCTAGCGCTGCCTAAGTAAAGATCGATGTGGGCACAATGTGTGGTTTTTTTGTTTTTTTTTCTCCGTACCCGGGCACTTCGTATCGAAGGAGTCGTCGTAGCAAACTTCGAAAAGGGCTCACTCGATTGGAAATTGGAGTGGCTAGTGCCCTTTTTAATAGTCGAAAGTGATTGGAGGGCAAATAGCCCCCCCCACGCCCATCATTCCCCCAAACACATCCAATCAAAATTTTGAGATAGCCATTTTGTTCAGCGTAGTTGATTTCCAGATAGGAGATATGTTTTGCCGTGGACACTCCCCCACAATCCTCAGAGCAAGGGTTTTAAGTTATGCCCTGGGGGCATATTAGGTTTTTATAGAAGGCGTTGTCGTAGAAACTTCAAAAAAGGCTCATTCGATTGGAAAATCAAACGGCTAGTGCCCGTTTTAATAGTCAAAAGTGATTGGAGGGTAACTAGCCCCCCCCCCCGCGCTCATTATTCCCCCTCGAGATAGCCATTTCGTTCAGCGTAGTTGATTTCTAGATAGAAAATATGTTTTGAGGAGGACATTCCCCTACAACCCTCGGGCAAGGGTTTTAAGTTATGCCCTGGGGGCATATAAAGTTTTTATAGAAGGCGTTGTCATAGAAACTTCAAGAAAGACTCATTCGATTGGAAATTCAAAGGGCTAGTGCCCTTTTTAATAGTCGAAAGTGATTTGAGGGCAACTAGCCCCTCCCCCCCCCACCGCCCATCATTCTCCAAACACATCCAATCAAAATTTTGAGATAGCCATTTTATTTAGCGTAATTATTTTCCAGATAGAAAATATATTTTTGAGGAGGACACTCCCCCACACCCCTCGGGGAAAGGGTTTTAAGTTATGGCCTGGGGGCATATAAGGTTTTTCTAGAAGGCGTAATCATAGAAACTTCAAAAAAGGCTCATTTGATTGGAAATTCAAAGGGCTAGTGCCCTTTTAATAGTTGAATGTGATGTGGACGGCAACTAACCCCCTCTCACGCCAACCTTTTCATAGGCAGCGCGCTAGCGCTGCCTAAGTAAAGAGACGATGTGGGCACAATGTGTTGTTTTTTTGTTTTTTTTTTCTCCGTACCCGGGCACTTCGTATCGAAGGAGTCGTCGTAGCAACTTCGAAAAGGGCTCACTCGATTGGAAATTGGAGTGGCTAGTGCCCTTTTTAATAGTCGAAAGTGATATAGAGGTCAACTACCCCCCCCCCACACACCCATCATTCCCCCAAACACATCCAATCAAAATTTTGAGATAGCCATTTTGTTCAGCGTAGTTGATTTCCAGATAGAAAATATGTTTTTGCGGAGGACACTTCCCCACAACCCTCAGGCAAGGGTTCAAGTTAGGCCCTGGGGGCATATAAGGTTTTTTATAGAAGGCGTTGTCGTAGAAACTTCAAAACAGGCTCATTCGATTGGTAATTCAAAGGGATAGTACCCTTTTTAATAGTCGAAAGTGATTGGAGGGCAACTAGCCCCCCTCCCACGCCCATCATTCCCCCAAATACATCCAATCAAAATTTTGAGATAGCCATTTTATTCAGCGTAGTTGATTTCCAGATAGAAAATATGTTTTGAGGAGGACACTCCCCCACAACCCTCAGGGCAAGCGTTTTAAGTTATGCCCAGGGGGCATATAATGTTTTTATAGAAGACGTTTTCGTAGAAACTTCAAAAAAGCTCATTCGATTGGAAATTCAACGGGCTAGTGGCCTTTTTAATAGTCGAAAGTGATTGGAGGGAAACTAGCCCCCCCACCACGCCCTTCTTTCCCCCAAAACATCCATTCAAATTTTGATATAGCCATTTTGTTCAGCGTAGTTGATTTCCAAATAGAAAATATGTTTTTGAGGAGGACACTCCCCCACAACCCTCAGGGCAAGGGTTTTAAGTTATACACTGTGGGTATATAAGGTTTTTAAAGAAGGCGTTGTCGTAGAAACTTCAAAACAGGCTCATCTGATTGGAAATTCAAAGGGCTAGTTCCATTCTCAATAGTCGAAAGTGATTGGAGGGGAACTAGCCCCTCCCCAACGCCCATCATTCTTACAAACACATCCAATTAAAATTTTGAGATAGCCATTTTGTTCAGCGTAGTTGATTTCCAGATAGAAAATACGTTTTTGAGGACGACCCTCCCCAACAACCCTCAGGGCAAGGGTTTTAAGTTATATACTGGGATATATAAGGTTTTTATAGAAGGCGTTGTCATAGAAACTTCAAAAGGGGCTCATTTGATTGGAAATTCAAGTGGCTAGTGCCCTTTTTAATAGTTGAAAGTGATTAGAGGGCAACTAGCCCCCCCCCCCCACGTCCATCATTCACCCAAAAAAATACAATTAAAATTTTGAAATAGCCATTTTGTTCAGCGTGGTTGATTTCCAGATAGAAAATATGTTTTTGTGGAGGAGACTCCCCCACAACCCTCAGGGCAAGGGTTTTAAGTTATGCCCAGGGGCATATAATGTTTTTATAGAAGGTGTTGTCGTAGAAACTTCAAAAAAGCTCATTTGATTGGAAATTTAAGGGGCTAGTGCCCTTTTTAATAGTCGAAAGCGATTGGAGGGCAACAAGCCCTCCCCCCACACACCCATAATTCCCCCAAACACATCCAATAAAATTTTGAGATAGCCATTTTGTTCAGCGTAGTTCATTTACAAATAGAAAATAAGTTTCTGAGAAGGATACTCCGCCACAGCCCTCAGGGCTATGTTATGCCCTGGGGGCATATAAAGTTTTTATAGAAGACGTCGTAGAAAATTCAGAAAATGGCTCCTTCGATTTGAAATTCAAAGGGCTAGTGCCATTTTTAATAGTCGAAAGTGATTAGTAATATTTGTTGTTGTTGTTGTTGTTTAGACCAGGGCACTTCGTATCGAAGGATTTCAATCGAATTCGACTGAAAATAGGAAAGGGTTGATGCCCGTTTTAGTATCGAAAGTGATTGGGGTGCAAACTAATCCCCCTTCCACTCCCACCCTCCCATTTGCCCATTATGTTTAAAAACTAAATGTTGCCTCAAGATTAAATCAAAATGCACTGTGATAATGCTAATTCCCAATAAGGCATATCTCAGCAGTATCCCAAGAAAGACTGAGGGTATTATGTTCAAACTTTCGAGGCTCCTTCTGTTCTTAAAATGTAACCAAATGAAAATAGTGTAAGTGTGTCAAAGCTATCAAAGAAAGTAAACAGATTTTTTTGCGAATGGTATCAAGTTTTCAATTTCAGGTCAACTAGAGGAGGTATGAAACTAAGTTAAACAGTATTATTTGTGTCCAAATTATTAAAATGGTGTATGTTGTTAAAAATTGCTGAAACTTTTTCGCCAGCATGCAAATAGCAGGCCAAACTATAAAGTCTTAAAAAACGAAAAGATTCAAAGTGTTATTTTCATTTTCCCTGAAAAGACTTTGTCAATATAAAATGAACAGAAATTAATTAAAAAAACGTTTTCAACAAAATAAGTTTTTCAAAGAAAAGTAAAGAACTTCATTAAACAAAAAATGAGCAAAAATAAAATAAAATAATCTACCAAGCTCGAAACTACCACAACTCAGCATCGATAAATAAATGAAACGCAAAACGAACAGAAATTAAAATAAATAACCGAGTCAAATTCAAAACGAGCAGAAATTAACACAAGTTGGGCGCAAAACCCCTATGCCTTCCCAAGGCCAGAACAAAATTTGCACTTTACTGAAAAAAAATAAATGTTTTTACTTTTATAAATTTAATAAATCAAATAATTTTAACATTTTGATTACTAAATATCAGTATAAGGATATTAAACTGACAATGCACATTCATTTGTATTTTTTTTTCCGTAAAGTGCAAATTTTTCTGCAACCTAGTAAAGAGTGAACCGCAGCCCATAGTGACTAAAAGCTAAAAAACTTTTAAAACGGTCTTTTTTCTTCTTTTTTTTCCAGGCCTAGCGGGTTACTAGAACATCATAGAGAGATGCTTAAGAGCTCATTCAAAAAGCTATTTCTCATATGTACGTGGTTTATATAAATTCCACGATCCGCAAGTGCCATATGGCACAAACAAGGGCACTTTATGCCATTTCTCAAGGGGTGGGGCTAGCGGGCAACCAGAACATCGTAGATAGATTTTTGATAGCTCATATATAAAATATTGCTCATATTTACGTTCTTCCTATAAATTCCGCCATTTTCAAGTTCATGTCTGAAGTGGAAAAGCTGGGGCTGTGGCTACCAGAACTTCTTAGAGTGATGTTTAATGGCTCATTTGAAAACGTTGCTCATATCTACAGGCTTTTCTCAATTCTACAATTCATAAATATAGCACTGAAAACAACACTTTTGGTGCTACTTCTTAAAGTGGAAAATCTTTGAAAGTATAAAACTGTATAATTGTAATAATTATGATCCAAAACCCTTAACTCGAGGTTTGCAAGAACACCTCCCGCAGGTTCCTCCTCCAGGCCCCCTTAATAAGCTACGCAATTAAAGTCCTACAACACCAATATATTAAATTAGATTATTAGAGGTGTGGTTCTCTTAGTATAGCGCTGGACTTCCAACTAGATTATCATGCGTTTGATTCCTCCTTGGATTTTTTTTTCAATCATGGTTTGTCCCTTCTTATCATTACTTTTTAGATAATCCGCTATTTTTGCAAATGTGATGCACTCATTTTCACAAGCATATCCCCCGAAGACTCATTTTAGAGCTATTACTCATATCTACGTGACTTTTATCAATTTTACCATCTATAGGTGCCATATAGCACTAAAAACGGCAGTTTTGGTGCCACTTCTTAAGTGGAAGAGTTTGGAAGCATAAGACAGTACCATTGCAACAATTATGGTCCAAAGCCCTTAACTGGAGGTTTATAAGAACCCCTCACATATATTCCCCCTTCCAAACCCCCCTGTGTAAGTTTCATAAATCTTCTACTCATCTTAAAAGTAAAAGATTATTGCGAAAACAAATTAGCTAAAACCAAAAAATTTTCAACTAAAAATCTACCGAAAATTAAGCTTGAATGATCAACACTTTTGAATTAAATCTTCAAACTTCACTCTGTGATGAAGCCTGTGTGCTAGTTCTAATGACGGTAATTGAGTGGAAGGGACGTCCTTGCCCCCTTATTTTTTGCTCCTGCCTAGGTTTTGAAAAACAACTTTTTTTTTGTTGTTTCGTTGAAAAGGGCACTATTTTCATTTGAAAAAAAAAAAAATGGGTGGAAAAACAGAAAGTGCACTTTATGGAAATGTGCTATCAAGCCAAATTTATAAGAAGTGACTAGGCATAAATATAAGGTTCTAAATGTGCCCTTAAACAGATTCCTAAGTTTTCAACTGAAACTCAGGAATGACATTAAAACTTAAAACGAACAGAAATTATTTCGTATAAATGAAAAAGATCATGACAGGGTTGTTTCTACATTAAATTTGAATAAAAAACGAGCAAAGATTAATTTAAAAGAACAAAGTTTTTCCAAGGGAAGTAAAGAGTGAAGTTGAAACTTAAAACGGACAAAAATTATTGCTTCACAGCCTATCTAATATATATCAATCAAACTACTACAAATAAACCAACTGTTTATGTTTCCCTGTGTTTCTAGGGCTATAGAAAACTAGCGCTTTAGTGAAAACAGAGTTTTGGTACAGCAAAAGCAAACCAATTAAGGACACTTTTTACAGAATAAAACTATTATCAATCCCTTTTAGGATCAATCCCTTTTAAGATAAGTAACAATTCATTTTAGGATTGTTGCTTTATTTTTTTTTTTCTCGTTTAATTTGGTATCACTTCTGCACGATGGCTCATTTTAATGCCTGGCTGTCGTTTTGGTTTTAAAAAGGACATGTTTACTTTGTAGACAAGTTCGAAGTAAAGCCATCTTGATAGCATTAGGATTAGAACTATAGACTAGCTTTAGAATTTTATCATAGCTTGAAATTCACTGTTGTATAGAGACAAATAACCATATTTTCAGAATTCATATTATGTCTTATTTGATCTTCATTTCAAGTAATACTAAAGCATATTTCTTACATTTGAAGATTGTTTATTAATCACTATTGATATTATAGCTTATTGAATATTATTCCAAAATGCTACCTGATAAATCAATCCAATAATCTGTAGGCTGTTCAATGACTTTGCGGTTATTAAAAAAATATTTAATTCTACGCTTATGTTTTTAAGATAATTTTAATTGTATATGGAAAGTTACTGGTGTCACAACTGGTGTAAGGCTATGAAAAGCTTTATAGATTAGTTTATTGTTGTCAGGCTTCGTACTCACTTTTCACTCCCAAATCAATATTCTTGTTTTTAATACTCGATTTTTGTGTTTTCAGTAAAGCGCTAGTTTTCTATAATCCTAGAAACACAGGGAAACATAAACAGTTGGTTTATTTGTACTAGTTTGATTGACATATATATATATATATATATATATATATATATATATATATATATATATATATATATATATACTATATATATATATATATATATATATATATATATAATATATATATATATATATATATATATATATATATATATATATATATATATATATATATACATATATATATATATATATATATATATAATATATATATATATATATATATTAGATAGGCTGTGTAGCAATAATTTTTGTCCAAGTTTCAACTTCGCTCTTTACTTCCCTTGGAAAAACTTTGTTTTTTTTAGATTAATTTGTACAACACCGATATTGAAGCTACGTTAGATCGATCCTGGATCGACTGCAGGGGTTTTGCTTCAGAATTGCTAGAAATTGCTGCGTGAACTGGTCAGTTTTGGACTACGTTGAAGAGGAGCGATGTGAAGTTCGAGCGTCAGCAAGGAGAGAACTTGCATATTCCATAACTGGTCTGATACATGACGTTAAAAGTGTCAAAATGGATTCGTCAGGGAGGAGGCTTTTACATCTTAGGATGACTCTTAGTTTCCGGGTGCAGGAGGATCTCACTTAGCTGAAAAATAGGATCCTTAATGCTATAATCAATATTATTATTTTGGACATTATTGTTTAAACCAGCCAAAACATTAGAGACTATTTGTATGGACACCGACATCAAATTTAGACTCTGGAGTGGAGAAAACTAAATCTTCTGATGATCTAGTCATTGAGTGTCAATTGGATATTTCGTAATTATTATCATCGTCAAGAATATACATTCCGTGGCTATTATTGTACTTCTCGTATTAATATATCATATACATGCTAACAAATTCCGTAAACGGAAGTGGATGTATTCCTAAAACCAATTTGCACAGCCTCGCTGTACTTGCAAAATGTCTATCGAAGGACAGGAAATGAGAGACTATTCCCTTGGAGTGAAATCTAATATTAGAAGTAGCCTACATGTTTATCTCTACGGTGCTCAATGGTAATGGAGTTCTGATACTGTCACAATATTATTTGTAAGCACAAGGAATATTCACCCAAAATACAATTCGTAGCTATGTTGTGTGGTAATTTTAGGGAGGTGGTAGCAGAACTGCTAAGAGAGAAAAAAAGACATTCTCCTGAATCTAGGCCGCTTACGGTCCAAAATTGGACTGTATATTATGCATTTTTGATAAAGCCTTAAAAAAGAAAGCAAAAAAAGAGAAAGCACTCCATTAAGTGGTGGATAGATTTCTGATGTGTTCGTATCAAGGCCCTATCAAGGGGGGTAAGGGTTTAACCCCCCACCCCCTGTGAAATGTTTGTCAGGTCTAAAACACAACCCTGGATACAACTCTGGTTCGTCTAAAACACTGTATAAAGATAATTAGCAGTAAGTTTACCGCAGAGGATTTCTGGCTCTTCATTCTCTGTTCGAACAAACAGCTCCTCCCACATACTCTTTCATTAGCCCGTACAAACGGCTCCTCTCATTTGATCTGCCATCAGCGGTCCAATTACCCTGGAACACGTATTTTGGCAGAAACTTTCTCAAAATGCCTTTGAAACCAACTCGAGACTTCGAAACCTACTTGTAATTCCTAAAAACACTGCACTACTAATTACCGATTTTCATATATGTATTGGAATAAATTAATTTAAAATTAGTTTCTTTAAAATTTAGTGTTCCAAAGTTGAAGCCAAGTTTCGCGTTCAAGAGAAATCTGACTTGTCTACCCGTGAAAAGATCTAATGTCGCATATGTTTTTACGTTCTCCGGAGCACTCGCACCTCGGTCCAGGTTTTTATAATGGGTGAGATAGGGGACGGTCATACTGTCTAATATTTATATACTGTGGCCTAAAACATTCATTAATGCCAGATTGAACCAGGTAGTCTTCAGTATGGGTATACTGCCTTACCGAACAACATATGCAACATGCATGTGACAATGTAAATTATGAGTACTGCATGACAATTTGACATCTATTAAAAAAAAAAAATGACTATTTGCTCCGTGTAACATAAAGGTGACAGAAAAAGTGAAACAAAATGTTGGTTACGACGGAGACAAGTAATCCTCCAGCATTGCAAATCTACTTTCTTACTACAAAAAAGGAAAAACGGGACAAAACGCATCGGTGATGTGACGTGACTACGCAAAGATGTGATTTTTGATGTTGTTATAGAAGTTTGGAACATACAAACTCCAATTTCAGGGGGGGGGCTTCGATAACAGCGACTCTCTTTTTAATTCAATTGAATGCTAATTTAGAGGGGCTTCAGCTATTAGAGGGTCCAACAATTTTTTCTCGTATTTATAGATTATTGCTCAGTTGAATTAGCCAATCGAAATAAGATTCGTTTTTCAAAATATTGTTAGAAGCGAAATATTCTTTAGTCGATAGTTTCTTTGGAAGCCTGTTTTTAATGTTTTGGCTACTGGAAGTTCACGTCGGCACCAACTCACACAAATTTGGTAAGGATAAGATTTTTTGGAACTTGTCTAGAATCCGATAAACAGGCGAGAAGGGAAGTTTCCTTAGTTCTAGTGAAACAAAACAAAATAGGATGAAAATATAATAGGTTATGAACAAATTTCGGCTATATATTTGCACAATAGGGGGGGGGGGGGTTAAGCATAGCATACATTAAATACGTAACCTAACCTAACCTATGTACCTTTTTTTGCCCCTTTAACCCCCAAAAAACTAAAGTTTAGATAGTTTCCACAGAGTGAGCAACACCTCACTAGTCAGCTGAAACCCGGTTTTGAATAGCATCTTTGACATTCTATATGCGTTTCTCGTCGCGTGTTTATCGGATTCTAGACAAGTACTGATTTTTTTTTCAATGAATACACAAAAAGTGATTTTTAAAGGGAACAATTGCTCCACCCCCCCCCTAATTGGCGGCACTGGGCAGGGTTCACTATTCATTAGGCTACAGTTACTGCTTCAACCATGATTGGATATGGATAGACCCAGGCCGTATCCAGGATTTTTTTCGGGGGGGGGGGGGGGTTAACTCAAAGGTTTTTTCGGGGGGGGGGGTTACACAAAAAAACCTCAAAAAGCGCATACAAAATTTGTTTATATCCATTTTTGTTACGTCTTTTCGAGTCAAACAAACATTTCGGGGGGGGGGGGTCAACCCCCCCCCCCCCTGGGTACGCCCTTAAGATAGACCATACGTTTTGGCACACTTTTGCTTAGCCCGATTCGCTAATGGGTCCCTTGGCTCTGACCTTTGTCCTCAAACATACTAAACGTGACAAATTTTTCAGTTACCTTGTCCATCACCTACAATTTTTGGAAATCCTTCGAACAATGTTATCCGATAATTGTCATAAGGAACAAGAAAAAGAAGCCATGTTAGAATTTAAATATGACTCAAGGATAATTATCTTTCCATATGCAGCAGGCTACTAACAGGATTTAAATAATAATTCTTTAGTTTAATACCTGATTACCTTATAGTATACGCCATTTGTCCAATTTAGCAAAGCAATAAAATTTGTAAGATGTTGGCAATGGACAAAAATGAATTATATTCTGCTGCAGACTATAAAAGAATTTTTTAGGGCGGGGGGAGGGGCAGAAAAAGAAACAACAAGAAGTTTGTGTTGAAAATATGGGAGTGTGGTACATGAAATGGGGGAGGGGCTTCAGTTTATTTTTATTATAACAAACTATTTTTGGACTAAAAATCCGGTGTTTTATATTTTCTACAATTTTATCCATGATAAAAGTTTACTTAAGATAGTGGTTACAAGAGGTGTTATGTTAATTTCGCATGGAAAGGCTCATGTAAAAGCAATGCATAAAGCAGTTTACTGGGAGGACCCAATCATTCCGCCCCGTTTGAAAACGTTTCTTATTATTTGTACAACGGGAAGTTAGAAAACACTTCTTACTTCATAATATGCAGAATTACCCCCTCCCCCCTAATGTGCAAATATATAGCCCAAATTATAGAAGTCCAATTAATTCTGCCACCTGCTACTTATCTTTGTGGCTATGAAACCGGTTTTCTCAGATCTTACATTCGGATCAAGAACTTGAGCGTGTTGCCTACGTAAGTGTGTATCTAGATACAAAACTCACCAACTGTATGAGTATTCTCAAACCTTCTGATCGCCTCCTAGACACAGAGAAGTGATCCTTGTTTTGTGTTCATCACGAAGTATCTGGGGATTTCTGCTTTACAAACAAGTCGAGAAATCAAGATGTACAATTTTAAAGTTTACAAACTTGGTTAGGAATGAAGAAAACATCTAAATTTTCCGTCTGTCAGGTTGTTTCGCTAATATAGTAATGAGATCTGAATTGTTTTTGAATAAACAAAAGGCATTTAGAATTTATAAAAAAATATAGGAACTTGAGGTCATTTCGTTAAAAAAAAAATTAAAATCAAACAGGATACTAAATATAAGTTTTTAGTTTTTTTTTTATCATTGTTAATTCTTCTTTTCAGTTCATTTCTTTTTCCTGCCATTGTAAACACTTTCAGGAGGTGTTTCTACCTCCTGGTTGAAACATACCGCAGGAGGTGTTTCTTAAGCCCCCACCCCGGAATCCTATATTTTCCTGAGTATCTGGACACTTCTTGTTCAAATTGCTAAACGAATGTTGTTTTATTTATTATTCCCCCTTACGATTATTTTTCGTTATTGATCCCACCAAAAATACTTCAAATCTGCCTGTGTAGAGGCATGGGGTTAGGAATGAAGAGCAAAAGGCCGATTCGAATGCGTAGAATGAAAAAATATTTTCTGGAAAAAGGACCAGAGAACCTGGCCTAAATTTTTGCTAAATAATCTTAGAACCATATTGGCATACTATATAATTTGTTCTTGAGACATTGAGGAAAATAATACAAGCTGAAAAAAAACGAGCGGGGTTGGAAAGGGTGACTGCCAACCTCAAATGAACAATAATTTATGTACGTTATAAGTATTAACCGCAATCTCTGCTTTCATTTTGAAATTGTAATTCACTCTCCATTCTCATTTGGAATTCTGGTATTTGGAACCAGTTATTCATTGTATTCTCAGCTCTCTATCTTTTCTTCCTGTTTTCGAGTTTTTTTCGCCTCTCTCTCTTCTTCTCTAAACTTGATGCTTTCTTTCTCTACTTCATCTCTGTTTTAGTCCTGCTTTGTTCCTTCACCACAAGATAATCCTTTACTTTCCATCCGCTGTTATTCTAAAAATAGGAGCAACCAAAATTTCAAAGTCATTTTTTTTTTAATCCTTTTTTTTAAGGTACGATAATCTCACTTTCAAGCCACGACAAATTTAAAAATAAGTAGCAAAAAGTTACAGTAATAGCTGACAATCCCTAAGACCAAAATCGAGATAGCAGTAAAGATCAATATATTTTATTCCAAATTAAATAGTTTTCATATACAGGATTGACGAAAACTGAGATCAATCTCATAAAAAAGTAAGTCAACGCCACTTCTTAAAGCAAAGATTTTTTTAGGCGACAAATAAACAAACGAAGTGCATAAAAAAGAAAAAAAATATTACAAATCAAAATTTGTAATTTTTAGGCTTACATATTAATAAGCCTGACCTCTGACAAAGCTACAGTTACAATAAGCCAAACTGAAACTTAATTCCTTGCCACCAGGGCCGTATTAAGATTTTTTTTCGAAGGGGGTGAAAAATGATTTTTCCAAACATTTCGGGGGGGGGTCAAAACCCCAAACCCACTCCTCTAGATACGGCCTTTCTTGGCACAAAATCAAGTAACAACTTCGAAGGAAAAAGACTAAGAAAATGATATGCAGCTCGAATAGAAAAAACAAATAATGAAAGATAGAGTCAAAATATGTTTCTTCCAAAAACGTGGATTGCTAGCTAGCTCTGAACTTGATCCATAGCTCTTTCTGCTGTCGAACTTAATATCACACAAGCGTATACCAAAGTCACCCTTGCCAATCCAGACCGAGAACGCCCAAGAAAGGTGCAAAAAAGATCCGAATATTGATTCTTAAGACTTGATTCTTTAAGGGAGGTGTAAAAAAGATCTTAAAGGGAGGTGCATTGAACTTGATCCTTAACTCTTTCTGCTGCCAAACTTAATATCCCTACCCAACAAGCGCTTACCAAAGACATTCTTGCCTATTCAGACCGAGAACACCCAAGAAAGGTGCAAAAAAGATCCAAATATTGATTCTTAGGACATGATTCTTTAAGAGAGGTGCAAAAAAGATCCGAATATTGATTCTTAAGACTTGATTCTTTAAGAGAGGTGCAAAAAAGATCCAAATATTGATTCTTAGGACTTGATTCTTTAAGAGAGGTGCAAAAAAGATCCGAATATTGATTCTTAAGGCTTGATTCTTTAAGGAGGTGCAAAAAAGATCTTAAACGGAGGTGCATTGAACTTCATCCTTAACTCTTTCTGCTGCCAAACTTAATATCCCTACCCCACAAGCGTATACCAAAGACACTCTTGCCTATTCAGACCGAGAACACCCAAGAAAGGTGCAAAAAAGATCCAAATATTGATTCTTAGGACATGATTCTTTAAGAGAGGTGCAAAAAAAGATCCGAATATTGATTCTTAAGACTTGATTCTTTAAGAGAGGTGCAAAAAAATCCAAATATTGATTCTTAGGACTTGATTCTTTAAGAGAGGTGCAAAAAAGATCCAAATATTGATTCTTAGGACTTGATTCTTTAAGAGAGGTGCAAAAAAGATCCAAATATTGATTCTTAGGACTTGATTCTTTAAGAGAGGTGCAAAAAAGATCCAAATATTGATTCTTAAGACTTGATTCTTTAAGAGAGGTGCAAAAAAATCCAAATATTGATTCTTAGGACTTGATTCTTTAAGAGAGGTGCAAAAAAGATCCGAATATTGATTCTTAAGGCTTGATTCTTTAAGGGAGGTGCAAAAAATTTCTTAAAAGGAGGTGTATTGAACTTGTTCCTTAACTCTTTCTGCTGCCAAACTTAATATCCCACAAGCGTATACCAAAGACACTTTTGCCTATTCAGACCGAGAACACCCAAGAAAGGTGCAAAAAGTTCTTAAAGGGAGGTGCAAAAAAGATCCAGACAGTGACTTCAGTCTCTTTACAATTCGAAAGAAGGAATAAAATTTTAGACCCTTTGTTGCAACTAATATAAATAATATGGGGTTCCATGTTCTTGGCCCAATTCTTTTTCCAAGCTACTATTAATTTTTCTCTTTGGTGTGTTTGACCTTGTTTGGTTTTCATCTTTGGTTTGAATTGATCTTTTCAATATTTTTGTTATTGAATAATTTATACATTTCTCAGCAGTTTTATTTTGGCATATTTGAATATTTGTCACTGCCTTTCTTATTCGGATTTACATTAAACTTTTTTTAACATTTATTTCGCCTCTCTCATTTCGCTCTCTTCGTCTTTAGTTTTTCTGATGCCTTTTTTTGTGTGTGTTTTTTTTCTTGCAGTAAGGTTTTAATAAATCTGCTCTTTGATTGACGTCACAAAAATAAATCAATGAAATCAAAGCATTTACAAGTACAGGACAGTAATTGGTTCAACTCCTCTAGTCAATTTGAGTCAAGACCAATCAAATGATCAACCTCGGAAGCATAATTATTTGGCCCTTGTACTATTTTGAACAAAACTGCTATCTCTAAATTTTGACAGGATGCCTTTGGGGAAAAGGAGGCAGGGGTTGGTTATCCTTTGATCACTTTTGACTCTTAACAAAGAACAAGAAGTTTAAATTTCCAGTCGAATGAGCCCCCTCCAAAGTTAATACCTGAAAAGTCAACCCAAAATTGACCTCAAGTCATTTTGAGTCAAGATCAAGCTCTAGTGTCACGCCTAAATTTAGTTGGTTGCTGTGCAGTCATATCTGCATTAACACGTACAAATGATAAGCACGAAAAGAAAAAGACTTGCTGAATTTATAAGAAAATTGCTAGAGCTTATTTTCAATAGACCTTAGTATCTTCTGGAAACGTTCGAAATTCCTAGAATCGTGAGTGACATGGATCAATCATTTGAGAGTTCTAGAGAAAATTCTCTTGGAAAGGAAAATAAGCGAGTGATGTCAGATTATTGATTTGTAATTTTGATACTGGAAACAGGGCAATAGCACGTTAACACATAAACTCCCATTTGACGACAAGAAGACGACATAGTATCTATGATTTCGGCTTTCAAACTCGAAACATATCATGATATGTTTCGAGTTTGAAAGCCAAAATCATAGATACTATGTCGTCTTCTTGTCTGTGCAGGGACAAAAATAACTATCAAAAAATCAGCTTTCGATGGAGCATTTGGTATACTATGTTAGATATATAAGATAAAATATTTGTATATAATAGAAAATGTAAATAATATTGTGTAATTAACATATAACATTAGTAAAAAATATTAAATATTATGAATATAATGTTAAACATTATATTAAGATTTGGAGTCCAGAATATCGAAAACGAGAGAGATGTTACCAGTCAATACAAAAGGACCAAAAACTAAATATTTGCGTCTAGCTCAAAATCGTAACCTACAGATATAGTTGTTTTTTTCTGTGAACGACCGATTTGCACGCAGTCAGCCCCTTCTCCCCTCCCCATGATGATAGAATATTATCTTTGATGATAATGGTTACTAGAGAGTAACCATTATCATCCTTAAAGTTTCAATCTTAATTTTTAAAAGTTCGTCGTAAGGAACTTCAAGCTTAAATCCAACTTCCAAAAACACGTACAACAATTTTCCAATTCACCAAAACTATGGAAAAATATGGAAACATTGTCATACAGTAATATTATTGCTATCGTTATGGGCGTATTCCCTCAACTGAGTTGGAGCTCAGGTCGTCTATAGCAGTTATTATATATTTGTAACAGTTATTATATTATGTATTTATTATATATTATTATATATATTTATATTTATTATACAGTAATCAGTTATTATAGTCTTAAAACGACCAAACGTCTAAATAATTATTTTAAATGTAACATGTAAATTTGAAACTAAGACAATCTGCAGCCTAATTTAGTTGATAAATTCTGGAAAAACAATCTTCGATGTTCAGGACCCGGCAAAATAAGAGCAATGGTGCCATTTTACGAAGAAGTAGGGGAAAAAGGTAGGGAAAAGTAGGGAAAAAGGGGAGTGAAAAAAAATCATTTTTTAAATGAAGATACAACAAGGTACATTTTTAGTTTCCTTCCAATTATTTTTAATGAAAAAACAAGAATATTTTTTTAATCTAAGGAGTAATTCCTCCCTCCCGCAATAGGCACCTCTGAATAAGACAGCTAAACCATTTAAGTACTATAAACATTCCGTAATTAAAGGGGTAGGGGGTCAACTTTAATTTTTATGGAGATGTTCCCAGGGAAATTTCAACTTAAATCCAGCGGCTAAAAATACGTGCAAAGATATTCTGATTCATTAATAATAGGGAAATACAACCCGAAAATATAACTATCGTGCAAATGGGCCAGGAAGTTTATCTACACCAACCTAATTACCCAGCAAATGAAAGAGGGATAACTTCAAACTAGCTTTGGCTTTTGTATACTTTTGTGTACTAATAATGTACTAATTTATAGTGTACTAATGATATACACTATATAATATAGTATAGGCCTACTATAGTAATAATGTAATAATAATATAGTGTACTAATAATAGTGTACGAATGATTCAGATATGCTTAAAATTTCGACGCAGCCTATCCTATCTCCTTTAAACAAATAAAATAAACAAATTAGTCCGTAGTACTAACGAAAAGGTCACAGTCAAAAATTGCGGTTATTCACTCAAAGGAATTAAAATTTACTGCGGGTTGAACAGAAAAAAACACAAATAATACTAGTAGGTAAGCTTAAACTAACATATTATATAATACTTGATCTTGGTTAAGACATTCTGCACATAAAAATCTTTAAATTTCCAGAACAAGCACCAAGAACTAAAACAAAAGGCATTATACTCAGTATGGCTGCACACAGATGCACCCCTAAGGATCACATCGGAGGGGATCCTAAAGGAGAGGATCCAGGGATCACATCGGTTTCCTCTGGGGGATCCGAAATCAGAATATCATTTTTTAAGGTTTTATAAGAAAAGGGGGTTCTTTTGACCAATCTAAGAGATAATTCCCCTAACCGCCCTCGTATTTAGGCACGATCATCAGGCATTTTTTGGCGATGGGACCCTATTTTTAAGAGCTGACAAACGCAAAAATTTAGAAAGGTCGTTTTAAGCATATTTTAGGCCGGCCAGGGCGATGACTTTGATCCTGGTTCGGTGTTATGACGCCTTGAAAACCGCTGTCAGTGCCATAGTTCATATACTTTCTTTTGAATTAATATGGTCTGAGTTTAAAACAAAATGGTTGTTAGAATTTAAAACTAAAGGGCAGAAAAAAACGAAGCAAATCTCAAATAGCTTTATTAGAAATAAATTAAAACGAATTTTGCCTTTTAATTCACATACACTGAAAAATAAATATTTGTTCCAAAAAATTTTATACCTTCGTTTTCAGGACTGTTCTAGGTTCATCATAGTATGTTTAAAATGATTCCAATGCGCTGGAAGTAAATACCTATGTATTCTTTATAACACTTTTAACCATTTTATGGGGTGGAGGGGGGGGGGGTGTTGTCAGCCCCTAGTGCTTATTCTGGACGTAGCTCTGACCCAAACATTACCACAAAGTTTCCACCTATGACCCCAAATAACTCAAAAAAAGGTTGGAAGAAAACAAGAAACAAATTGTACAAACAAAGGGAGCAGTTATAAGCAATCCACGAAAATTAAAAAAAAAAACACGTAGTTGAGGGGAACAAATAACCAGATTAGACTTAATTTACTAGTGCGGGTATAGTTTCATCATTTAGCTCTAACATGGTTCAGTCCAAGGCCGTATCCAGGGGAGCAAGGGTTTTGAATCCCCTCCCCCCCAGAAATTTTTATCCGACTCGTAAAAACGGAACAAAAATGCATATAAAGAAATTTTTACTGGATTTTTTAAGTTTTATTGTAGACCCCCCCCTCCCCAAAAATATCCCCCCTCCCTCTGAAAAAATCCTGGATACGGCTTTGGTTCAGTCACCTGAAAATTTACCTGATAAAATAAGAAGCAGTATTATTTAGTAACATCACAACTTTAACGTAAAAAACGATTTTGAGCGTGTAGGCGTTTAAAAACCTGACCTTCTCAAAATTAGATCATTTCTTGAATTCAAGAAAAAAATTTTTATGCGAAGTTGCAGTAACAAAAATACTCTAAAGGCTTGTATATATAAAGAGGACAAAAAAAAGAAAAAAGACTACACAACATGTGGAATGCATGTCTCCGGCGCTTTTCTAAAGCCACTGATTACGTATCAGCCAGTAACTTCAGATTTTCACTGGTTTTTTTTATATACAGGGTACTATCACAGTTCAAAAAGCTTAACTTATACCGCTTGAAGCTAACAAAGAGAAACACAAATTTAGTGGAATCCAAAACCCATTAACTGTCTAAGCATACTTAGATGATAATTGTTTTGCAAGTTCACTGTACTTGAGGAACTTAGCATGCGGGGTTTCCTCAATCGGAGGAGGTTGAGGGCTTTGGCTGCTTGCTTTGCCGTTGGCAGATTTGCTCGTGTCTTTAACGAAGTGGACCTTTGATAGATGGTGTCTGTAGGTCCCTTTGCAGGCAAACTGGGTGTCACAGAATGTACATTTTATAGTCACCGAGTCATTATTAATGGCATCACTACAAGCCCAGCTGAAAGCTAATATTGCACCTCCTTGACCACTAGACCTTGGTGGTTGCACAGTGTTTTCTGTTGTGTCGCATAATTTCTGTAAAGCAGCTAAAGGATGGGCCTTCCCTGGAGGCCTAAGGTTATCAATCATTGAACCTAATGCAGAAAGTCCTGATTCAGGTCTTGGACTGGGAGGAAGAATATTACTTGCTGAGTGATCACTCGCTGAACTAGGAGAAGGACTTGGATTTTCTAGCTTTGTAGGTAAATCAGTTAGCGGTGATTGTGATTTCTGTTCCTCAGCATCCATTTTCTCTTCCTTTATAAGGGGGCTTGGGGGTTTTATTTCACTCTTTTCAGACAGAGAAGTTGACTCACTTGCACTTCGATGTCTAGGTAGCTGAAATGAAGCCGCATCAATAGCTGGTCGTGAAAATTCGGTGGATACATCTTGTTCTACAATGCTAGTTTTCTTTGGTGTATGTAAGCTTCCGCCACCAGAGGTACGTCGAGAACTATCAAAGCTCTTTTCTATCAGTTTTTCAAGAGCATTCAACACATTTGGTGGTTCATCAGCAACTGAATTTGGGCTTGCGCAGGTCCCTTCGTTACTACTCGGTCTGGACACATCTTGAACATTACTAGGAGAAATATTTGATACGGAAGATAAAAGCTTTTCATTTTGCTCCCGAAAACCTTCGTCACACTTTTCGTCACTGTCTTTATGAAAGTCTGATTGAGCTCTTTCTATTTCCAAGAGCTTTCGCACTGGCAGCGCCTTTTTTCTCTTGTCTCTTGCTGCACGTCGTTTTCCACCAGTTTCACTTAGTGATCGCATGATATGTTCTTTATAGTGTGAATTTTTTACCATGTGATTGCTAAGCTCTTTCAAACTTGAGAACGCTTGGTCACAAACTTTACAAGTTAAAACGGTATTTACGGGATTCAAAGCATTTGTTTTGTCATCGGTACTTTTCCATGAGATGATTTGCTCCTGTGATATAATATTTGTATAATGCTGGGTCTGTTGCATATGAGACGTCATTTCTGCTAAGGATCTAAAACTTTGTCCACACCACATGCACTTTAAAATTTGTCTAGTTTGTTCAGCCCCTTTGCCAAGCCATACATCCTGACCGCGGACAAGTTTACGCGGAAGTTGTACTCCATCTTTAGCAGTATCAGCGTTGATGCTGTTCCGTGGGCTTTTATTAGAAGCCGTTGAAGATGTAGAAGATAAGCTGCTGGGCGACTGGCTGGTGAGTGCAGCTGTCATACCACATTGCTTAGATTCACGCATATGAGATGTAAGTGCTGCCAGAGAATCAAAACTTTGCTTACACCATACGCATTTTAGCACATCACGAGTCGCATCACCACCTTTACTAAGCCAGTGATTCTGCCAAGTTGACTGACGGCTAGCGGTTAGTCGTTCATTAGGCAGTCGGCTTAGCTCACTCATGCGCTCTAGAGCGTGGGTAGCATCAGCAGGAGATACATTCGCTGGAGCTATAGGTGATATAAGAGACTTTAATCCGTTCTTTTGCGGAAAGATAGTCTTATCAAGACGAGGAATTTTAGCCTCTTGAATCTTATCTGGGTGTGTATCCTTGCGTTTGTACGTAGAAAGATCAAGAGCACCATGATCAACACTCTCTAACTTCTTTTCAGTTACTTCTTGTTTTGTCTCAATAGGGGAAGGAGTTCGCTTAGCCAAGGGTTGTATTGCTTGCTGTTGATGTGTTGCAAAGGCAGCTAAAAGAGGATGACCATAGGGTAGCCCTCCAACACCCAAAGGGAAGTTTGTTGGCATAAAAACACCGTTATTAGGAAGAAAACCAGGAACTCCGGCCCCAAAAAGAAACGACTGGGCAAGGGCGTCCATGGGAAAGCCAGAAGGTAGAGTTGGTGGTACCATACCCCCAAACAAACTCGCAATGTGCCGTGTCTCAATTTGCTGGAGCTCCCCTTCCTTTCCATAACTTTGGGGGGCATCTTGGGGTTCCCTAGAAGAAAATTTTTTTTTTAGGAATTTATGAAACGAGCCTAACTATATTGAAAGCTTGAAGAAACGCGAGTTTTAGCATATGAGCCAAAAAGATATCAACTGAAGAACTATTCAGATATTTACCCAGATGACGATCAGAGAGAAGAAATAGCCCTTATTATATGCCAATTTAAGTCAATAAAGAACTTAACTAAACACTTTTTAGAACATAGATAACCCCCCAATAAACTGACACCGCCACCCAAAATTTTAAACGAAACTCAAATTATGTTACGGATATTTTATGTTTGATGTTACATTTACGTATGAGTTTGTCTACTTCGAATGACAGGCACTTACTCAAATAGGAAGAAAACCTCAGTTCCATACCCTCCAGAAAAATACCTAGATTTTCCCCAGGGCCATATCCAGAATTCTTTTCAGGAGTGGAGGGAGGTACGAAAAAATTTACAAAGCGCAAAAAAATTCTTTACATGCATGTTCGTTACTTTTGTACGAGTCGGGTAAAAATTTGTAGGGTGGGTGGAGGTGCAAACCGGGTAACCCCCCTAGATACGGCACTGATTTTTCAAATTATATTTTATATATATTCTACATATTTCCCCTATTTCTTATGGGTTTTTTTTCGAAGTTGTCTCTTATCTTTGAGAATCAGCCTCTCAGATATAAATTCCTGCTTACGCGCCTATTGTAGAGGCCTCAAAGGAACATATCTCACAAGCTTCTGGCCAATTACTGCAATTATGAAAAACAAAGTCATCAACTTATACAATTAAGAAGTATCTTTGCAGACTTATGAATAAATAATTAAAATCAGAAAATATTGCAGTTCGGTTTCCCCTTTCTGTCAGACAAGGAAGGGCAAGCCGGACAAATTAGGCTTACAAATGCGAATCATATACAATCATTATGCTACCGAATTTCCATTATAAATGAGATTCCTTACTCTCGACTGTCAGTCATACACAAGGATAATTGTAGTCGTGGTTAGAATTTCAAAAGCTGAAAAGGTGGCAATAAATTTGAAAACCTTTCATTGCAAGAAATTGATGTCCAAAAAGAGAATTTGCCCAAAACAGAAATTTTATGCCGTCAAATGTTTCCAATGCAAAGTTCCTAATGCAAATTCTAGTTCTTTTATAAATGATCTTTTCATCTTCAATATTTGTTATTATTTTCCCGATATAAGGTATAAAACTAACGGTAGGTAGCAAAGATCAGATCTTGATAGTTTTCTCTCTCCAGGGGCGCCAATTGACGATAATTTAAGGGGGTTAATGTACTTTTTTAAAATCTAGGAGGAGGGGCAATTGTGTTTTCTTTTTCATTGAAAATACCAAAAAAGGTTTTTTTTTTATTAAAATACAAAAAATAATTACTTTTTTGAAATCTAGGGGGGATGGGCACATAACTCATAGGGGAGTGATTGCCAACCCATCAATTGATGCCCCCTCTCTTTTATCTTAGTAATATTAGATGGAATGGCAGGAAGGAAAACTGGTCTTCTAGTCACTCAAGTATGCATACCCTGGGAATGGGAGATAGGAGTTGTGTCCTCTTTAAGATATTGCTATGTTTAGGACTTTTTAACTTCTCTATTTTCTGTAAATTTGCCTATTTTTTGTGTTCTTTAAGTTCTGGCCAGTAAAGTTTCAACTTCTCAAAAAAGGGCTAAAAAAACAACAAAAATAGCGATGAACAAAAATGTCCCAGAAAGGTTATTTGACAATTGAATCGTAAGTTCTGTTTTTATCTGATTTGACTAAACATGAACTTAAGCATGGGGGCTGGTTGCCTAGTTTTTTTTTCACGAGCAAATTTTTTTTAGGAAAGCGACATTTTGGAGTAGCCCAAGGTTTATAGGGAGATAGTGCCGTGCGTTGATTCATTTTCTCTATAAACATATGCAATCGATATGAATTGAAAAGCTATTTTGCACCTGGGGTTATAGGAAAGCGATATTTTGGAGTGGCCCAAGGTTTATAGGGAGATATTGCCGTGCGTTGATAATCTATAAACGTATGCAATCGATATAAAATGAAAAGCTATTTTGCACCTGGGGTTATAGGAAAGCGACATTTTGGAGTACCCCAAGGTTTATAGAGAGATAGTGCCGTGCGTTGATATATTTTATTTATAAATACATGCAATCGATATATAATGAAAAGCTATTTTGCACCTGGGATTATAGGAAAGCGATATTTAGGAGTAGCCCAAGGTTTATAGGGAGATAGTGCCGTGCGTTGATACATTTTATCTATAAATATATGCAATCGATATGAAATGAAAAGCTATTTTGCACCTGGGGTTATAGGAAAGCGACATTTTGGAGTAGCCCAAGGTCTATAGGGAGATAGTGCCGTGCGCTGATAATCTATAAACATATGCAATCGATATAAAATGAAAAACTATTTTGCATCTGGGGTTATACATATGGTTGTTAAGGTCTAAAGAAAAGAGCATAAGAAATTAATATTCTATTTTGTGCTAGTTCTCGATTCAATATATTTGGGATTATTTTTGTCTCACAGTTTTGAGATTTAAATTTGTAGGGTTTAATTTTTTGGCCAGAGGTAAACCCAAAATGAGGTCGTGGGAACAAACACCTTTCACGGTAAAAATAAAACGTAATTTCACGTTGGCAATATTGTTTCACGTTTCTTCTGCGTACTCTCTAGTTGTTGGATTAGGGTGAAAATACACTTTTTTAGCGTATAAGTACTTTTGCCGTACAGTTACATTCCTCGAATATATAGTTACACTCGTTGAGTGTTCTAGGAGCAGCTAATGACAAACAAGTCTTGCGCTTAGGTCGCCATCATGGTTGCATTATAATTTTTAGAGAGATGTTCAATGGCTCAATCCAAACGTATACGTTGAAAGAGAATCTGCCTATTTAGGCCAAAATTTACATCTTTGGTGCAGTTGCCAGCCGTATCCACTCCCCTCCTGTTACTAGCCCTAGTTACTCGTCACAAATTTTAGTGACTTTTTCCCTCCCTCGTAACGTTTTTTTCCTTATACCAACTTCTACTGATGTCTTTTTGACTGTCTAGTTGGAGTCGTCTGGTTAAAAAGTAGAAAAATTTGTATTTGAAAATGAAAAACAGTTCGGCTATGTCTTTCAACAAAATGTAGAGAGATGGGGAGGGACATCCATTGTTCAAAGTTTAATAGGGGACAGTTTTGTTGTTTTTTTTTCAACAAAAAACCAAAAAAAGGTATTTTTTCATGGAATTACCAAAGCAAAATTTTTTAATCTAAGGGGAGTACAAGGGGTCACTCTTTGTCAGAAAGTCACCTTGTTGAGTCGTCTTTGTCACTCTTTATCGACGGGTCACTTTTTGTTGGAGCCCACCAAGCATGGAAGTAAAATTTAGGGACTGTGCCAAGCGTAGCGGAACTGTGCAGCACATGTGGCGTTCCAAGATTTACACCAGGTGGCGGGAAGTCAGCAGCCCCTCAGGAGGATATTCATCCTTTTAAAGGAAACTTTTAAAATGCGATGAACAAGTTAGAGTAAAAAAGCTAAATGAAGCCAAGACTCCAATGAACTCCAGTGAATAACATTACTCAAGTCTAGTGATCTTAGGTAATTTATTTAGTTATTTATTAGGCCCACTGGTAACCCTGACCGTCCTCTTTCTCCTCTAGAAAAATAATTCATCCTTCCTTAAAGCTAAAAATAGTGAAAGGGTAGGCTATATACAGAGGAGGAGGTCAGTCATTCAACAACGCTTCATAGTTAGACCAAGAAATTACAAAAAAAAAAAAAAAAAATCAAAATTTGATAAATTTCGTGAAAAATTGCCCCTATTTCTTTCTCCCGGCTTGCCCTTTTCTGAAAATTTTCCGACTGGCCCCGTAGACACTAACCGTAGACCCTAACGATATTGAGTTAAAGATACATCGATCTAATGCTCTAAAAAATGATTTAGATTTAAGTTTTTCATGTGCAAAATACATCTGGATTCTTAAAAAGCCCTAGATTCTTAAGACTCCTAAGATTGCAAGTAATGAATATAATGGCGCATTTATATCTAATATGATGTCATTCAGCATATAGCTGCCAATATCAGACTAAAACTGAAACCCGAAAGTTATGATTCGGGATAAGAACGGAGAATTACTATAAAGGATTACTTTGATCAGTCATAAGCGTCAGTTTCTTCGATACTAATGGCCAAAATCTATTCAGCCAAAACACCGCAAATCACTCAACATTTCAGGCACTCTTAAATAATAGTGGAAAAATTAGGAGGCTGTAACTTGGCAGCTGGAGTACACCACTGATTGACGAACTTTTTTTGTCTGTCGCGAGAGTATGTTAAAATTGTGACCGTTCTGTGGATACCTCGCAAATAGAAAAGCGTCAACTTCTCAGGAGAACGAAAAAATAATTTTGCCACTTCTTTTGTCACTCTTGTCACTGAGAAACATAAGGGCTCTTGTGACTCAAAAACAGTTTTTTTTTTTTTTTTTTTTTTTTTTTTTTGAATGCTTATAATGTCACACGGAATAACGAATCATGCGAAATTTAATTCTGTTTATTGGATCCTGGTACACAGAAGAACCAATCAGGTGTTACTTCTAAATTTTCTCAACAATTTTCTCAAACTTCTGATTTTTCGGGAGAAGAAAACTCACACCTTTTTTTGTTAGCACCGAGAAACAGAGGGACTACTTAGGAAAAATCTTGTGACGCAAAACTGGTGATCCTTTTTAATTGATCAAAATGTCTCACAAGAGAACCAATCAGGTATAATTTAAGTTTTTATTTTCTTTTATTAGCTCCTAATACACAGGAGAACCAATCACGTGTTAAGAAAGGCAGGGTATTTGCATCTTCTGAAGTCTTCCTTTCTGTCATACCTCAAAGGAGTGGAATTCTGTCATACCTCAAAGGAAAAGGAGGAATGGAAGGAAAGGAATTACTCACTTTTGATAATTACCCTTTTACTTTTCTCGGTACCGTTGTATTATCTGTAACACACGTGCGATGTTGGGTAGCGAAGATGATAAAAGAAACTAGTCATGCAGGTTTCTTTCAACGGACAATTCCTATGCCGAGCATTGCATACAGTGGTTTAAACTTTAGTTTTTTGGGGTCAAGGCCGTATCCAGGGGGGGGGGGGACCCGGTTTGAACCCCCCCCCCCCCCCCAAAAAAAAAAAATTTTTGACTGAGTCGAAAATTAGTCTAAAAAATACCTGTAAAGACAAAACCACGGGATGTTAGACAAAGTCCACGGGACAAAATCGGGTAAAACCCCCCACGAATAAAAATCCTGGATCCGCTCTTGTTGAAGAGGCAAATAAAGGTACCTAGGCTAGGCTAGGTTGCGTATTTAATATATGCTATGCTTCCCCCCCCCCCCCCCCTGATGTGCAAATATATAGCCGAAATGTGTTTCAAAGTATTATATTTTTATCCTATTTTGTTTTATTTCATTAGCATTAACCAAACTTCACTTTTCGCGTGTAGTACAGATAATACAACAGTACCCTTTTCTCTTAAAATTTAAAAGATATTTTTCCGGCCTGATGCTCAACCGTAGCTAATTCAAAACAGAAGTTCCAAGAAACTGAAATCCGGACCAACGTTAAGCAAATCCAAAGAATTAAAACATGCAAAGAGGGGGAAATAGTTTTTCCTCGGTTCTCACAAAAGAGTATATATGACGTTTGGTGTTTGTCTAGAATCTGGGTACATACGAAATAAAGACCACATCGAAATCTCAAAGCCGCTATTGATAAACAGGTTTCCGCTGGATAGTGAGATATTGCTCAATCCGTGACCAAGATTTAAACTTTAGTTTTTCGGGGTTTAGGGGGACTAAAAGGTAGCTAGGTTAGGTTACGTAATTAATATATGCTATGCTTACCCCCCCCCCCCCTAAACTGCAAATATATAGCCCAAATTTGTTTCTAAACAATTATATTTTCATCCGGTACTGGTGCATTATATGGACACTTCTAAAAAGTCAAGTTTCGTTAATGCTAATGAAATAAAATAGAATGAATATATAATAGTTTATAAACAAATTTGGGCTATATATTTGCACATTAGGGGAGGGGGGTAAAGCATAGCATGTATTAAATAAGTAACCTAACCTAACCTAGGTACCTTTCCGCCCCCCCCCCCCCCTAAACCCCCCTCCCAAAAAAAAACGGTTTAAATATCGTATACGCAAGGAAAACCACGTTATCATTGTATTACTCTAGCGGCTAACCCGTCAAAAACGGGTTTTTCGTGACTGGTTTCCTTGTAAATGCCCATATATTCTAAATACCCTTTCATCCTATTTTATTTTATTTCATTAGCATTAACCAAACACCACTTGTATGGAGTTTGTCAATTGAAGTTATCAAGTATTTTGCAGTAGGTTGCATAGGTTGCATCAAGATATGGCTAATTGTAGACAGAGAAAAGCCAAGACAGATAGTCCAAGTAATTGAGAGGCAAATGTTTAAATGGCTGGGGCACGGGTAGATTGCGGGAGTATGCATGACTCTCTTATTGGACACATACTTGTTTGTTAGGTACTTGTTTGTTAGATTCTAGAAAAGTACCCGACGTTTTCCCGTTTATGCCTATCATTTAGCAGGCTCTTTGGCAAGTTTAGCAAATAAAAAATTTAAATAAGTACCAACCAAGACGCATGTCAGTAGCCATTCTGCAAAGGCAGTAAAAATGTATTATTCTGACTCACACTAAATTAGTTTTTATTCGCTGATACATGGTGAACATTTATTACATCAAATACGAAAGGCTTTTAAACATGAAAATTTATGTTAGTCAAAGAACCTGAGCGAGTCGCCGCTCGGGCGCTCTGAAGAAATTCAATTAGACCAGTTGGCAACATCAATCCGCCAATTCCGATGTGACAGCCATCAATCTAACCTTTTTTGCGTCGAATCAGACGTTAGTCATTCATCATTTCGGATTCCTCATTTATTCTCTGGATTCGACATTAGTTTCACGTAAAGAGCCAAGAAGAATTTTTTCTTCAATTTATGTCAGCAAAGGATTGAGACCAATCACATCAATATCGAAGGATTGATAACTAATAAATTGGGTTTCAAAATTTCTCCTAAATTCACTTGGTTCATTCAAGTTCTAACAGTGAACAGTTTTGATCTCTTATTGCTGCTTCAGGTATTAAGCATTTACGGAAGTGTTTCTACAAGTATGGGAAATATTTGCTACGGCTGCCTCTCTGGACTAACAACAGCTCCCTATCCTCACGGTACGGAGTTGCTAGTCTAGCGTATAGGAGGCAAATTATTGGTAATTGTCCTTCTTTGATCATGCGTTTGTTCTCATGTATGACTGCTCTTATTTGTATTTTTTGTTCTGTTAGTTCTTCTTTGTTTTCGTTTGGTTTGTATTAGTCAGAATTTATTGTTTTTTTTTCTTTCTTTATTGCTCAATCAGTGTTGTATCTTACATTTATGATAAGCAATAAATTTATATTATATTATTATATATTTATTTTTGGCATTCGTCCAACGACAACAGCAGATTTCTTCGAAACCTGAAAACCGCAGTTTACTAAGGGTTTTCTTATGGTTGTTTCAAAGTTATAAAGCTTTTATGGCAGAACCATATTTTCGAAAGCGTTGCCACGTTTATCTGTAAAAATAAATAAGCAGAAAGTAACTATTTAAATTTGCCAACGCCTCAAGTTCGTAAAAATTCAAACATAAATAATCTTCTTATTCCTTAAGGTAATAACGCCTTCAAAGGAAAGCTACACTTTCCTAAGCTGTTTGGTGGCATGAGTTTTTCACTTATTTTTTGCTGATTTTTTTTTTTTCACCCGAAAAAATGAGTTTTGAAAAATCGAAACTGTAGGATCGCAAGAAAAATAAAATGCCAAAAAATGCACAGGGAATAAATCTTAACATGTTTTTGATAGGAATTAAAAACTTCTAGCGCAACAGACAGTTCAATGTTTTTTTTGTCTTTTTTATTGGAAAAAAAGTCCAACGTTGCTCATCCGAACTAGATAAATTGATTTCGAGCATAAATTGAGCATAATGCAATTCTATTAATTATCAAGCTTTAATTAAGGGCCTAACTTTCATTAGATTTATGCTTGTAATTTTCTGAAAGTAAGATTACTTTGTCTTTGAGCTATTTTTAATGGTTACAAGATAGATATAGCTTGGTTACATTGAACAAAGGCTAGTAAAACAAAACGTATGAAGCACAGAAGAAAGGAATAATAAATGAAAAATACAATCAAATAGGGGAGAAGAACGAGGGTAGTGTTAGCCAGTGGAAAAATATGAAACGAAAATAAGCAGATATTTCGACATGGACCTCCGCCAAGTCCTCTTCAGTGCTCAGAAAAAAATAAAAATAAAAAACGGAAACAATAACAAAATTTAACCTTTTGAAGTAAACTTCACGAGAAGAGAAGTGTCTTTTCTTCTCTCGTTTCTTCTCTTCAGTGTCTTTTCTCTTCTCGTGAAGTTTACTTAAAAAGGTGAGATTTTGTTTTTGTTTTTTTTTATTCTTTTTTCTGAGCACTGAAGAGGACTTGGCGGAGGTCCTTGTCAAATATCTGCTTATTTCGTTTTATATTTTCCCACTGGCTGTCACTACCCTCTTTTTTCTTGCCTATTTGATTTTATTATTCATTGTTTTTTCTTTGCTTCATACGTCATGTATAGCCAATGTGGTCTTAGAATGTATTTAAGTAAAACAAATTATATACAAATGCCCAGTATACCTTCTGGCAAACTTTTTTTGTTTCGTTTTCGGCCAAATGTAAAGCAAAAGTTAAAAAGAGGTAATGACAAAACTGGATTTGCCTCTTTCAAAGACTTCCCATACTCTTTGGCAAACATTTTCACAAATCTTAAGGGGGGGGGGTAACATTTTTCATTTTTATTCAATAAGAATACAAAGAAAGTATTATTCAACGAAAATACCCAATCCTTTCAAAAACTAGGGGGTTGGACTAATTACAATCGAAAACGTAAGAAACACGATTTTGGGGAGCAAGGGCTGATTATTTTGGAACAATGGAAATATTGTGTGATTTCAGATTTCTTATGATTATTATCTGATTAAATACTATTCTTTTTCACTATCTAATTTTACTTTAGTTTATCACTTCTTTTAGCATTTACTTTTTATTCGATTATGTTTTGTTTATTTACTTTTATTTGATTACTGTTATTTATTTCATTTACGCTGATCCGTATTACAGTATTTTTGAACTAAATAGTTTATGCTTAGGAGGGTCCATTTTTAAAGTCTTTTAATTGATATGCCATACATGATAAACGAATTGAAAAGGTTATGACTAGAAAAGAGGTTAACACTAAAAAGGTTAAGACTAAAGAGGTTAAGAATGAAAAGTCTTTTAACTCATATGCTATACATGATAAATGAATAGACAAAGCTTAAGATAAAAAAGAGGTTAAGACTAAGACTAAAAAAAAAAGGTTAAGACTAAAGAGGTTAAGAATGAAAAGTCTTTTAACTCATATGCTATACATGATAAATGAATAGACAAAGCTTAAGATAAAAAAGAGATTAAGACTAAGACTAAAAAAAAAGGTTAAGACTAAAGAGGTTAAGAATGAAAAGTCTTTTAACTCATATGCTATACATGATAAATGAATAGACAAAGCTTAAGATAAAAAAGAGGTTAAGACTAAGACTAAAAAAAAAGGTTAAGACTAGAATACAGACGTTCACTTCTTTTTATTTTCGATTGGTTGGCTTTTATATTCGTGTTATTTTAAGTTTTTCAAAAAAAAAGAAAGAACATGCTAGCTAACCTTGATGCTACAGGACAATCGCCTTCATCCTTCGCAATTTCGCTTTTTTGTTCTTCTTCATCCACTCGTAGTTCTCCTTCATCTTCAGTTTTACAACTTTCCTCGTCACTCTTGTCATCCTCTTCTGGATGAGGAAATTGGGGAAGAATGGAACTTCCAGTTGCAGCAGCAGCTGCAGCAAGCGCTGCCATCTCTTCTTCCCCTTAAAAAAGGAAAGCTATATAATAATCAGAAATATAATTTTAGAATGTTGACTAGTATGGGCGCTCTACTGTTTTGATATTATCTTGTATATATTATAAATACGCATAAAAATACGCTTGGGGTGGGAAAACCAAATATTTTTTGTGTTAGCTCATGTGTTTGATCATGAAGAAAAGGTTTTAAGATGGATTTAGTCAAATTGGATTCTTTATGAATCAAATAGTGTTCGGTGACTGAAAGGTGAGTTTAATCTTTTGGTACTGACCGTTGTCATGAGGGAATAACCTTATACATGTATTGAATCACTTTTTAATGAATCACTTTGACATAAGTTAAAAAATGGAAACGTGGATTTTGGCTTCTGCACAGCTCAAATCACAAGCCACTATTCTACATTTGGACGGCTTTCTAATGTTACTAGATAAAAAAAATGAATTACCGTTAGAATCGTAACTTCAATAACCGTTAACTCCAATAAACGTTAAACGCTCCACTTATAACTCCAGTAGCTGCTAAAACGTAACCCCAATAGAATCGTAACCGTTAGAATAGTTAAAAACTGACAAAATACCTGTTGAAAATAGCACCACCTTATATACTCCCTATATCAAGAAAGACTGAGCAAAAAATATAAACAGAACAGTACTCAAATGTTTAGAGCTGTCTATTTGAACTGCTTTCAGCCGGGCGTCAACTGTCATTCAAATTTGATTGACGTCTGATTGACATTTAGAGGCGATAAGTTGTAGTATGCTGACGACAATAATAGACTCTTGACTTTGCTATGGAGGTTAGTGCTAACATATAAGAGCTTCCTGGCGTTTTGAACTAGAGTCATATTAGAAAGAGTGACACGTCTACGACAGTCGCTGACTCTAGCACTAATGGAGTATCAACGAAGAGGCATGTCAGTGGTCGACAGAAAAGAAACAAAAAACCACTTTTGAGGTGTCAACTAAAAACACGATCTACCAATAACGTTGTAATTTTGTCGGCATTTTATCGCTGTTATTCTTAAAAGGTATGTATCTGACACTTTTAAATTCTAAAATATTTACCAAAAGCCAATTGCTGAGCAACATTCAAAGAGATGCTCGCCAAGCCAATACATGTACAATCACACGTCAATCCTCCTTACCCTGCTGATTTTCCCCCTGAGAGTGGCTTTGCAAACAGTTTTTGTTAATTACTCCGAAAATAATTACCAAAAACCGATTGTTGAGCTGCATTCAAATGCAAGATCGGCAGGACAATGCATGTTCAATCACACTTCAATCCTCCTTCCCTACATTACCCTAACGATCTTCCCCTTGAGAGTAGCTTAGCAAACGGTTTTTTGGCAATAATTTCTAAAACAATAGCCTAAAACTGATTGCTCAACTGCATTCAAAGGGAAGATCGGCAGGGTATGCATGTTCAGTTTTCCTCCTTACCTAAATTGCCGTGATGATCATCCCCTTGAGAATAGCTCAGCAACAGTTTTCGGCAATCACATCTAAAATAATTGCCAAAAACCAATTGCTGAGCTGCATTCAAATGCAAGATCGGCAGGGCAATGGACGTTCAATCACATTTCAATCCTCCTTACCCTGCTAATCTTCCCCTTGAAAGAAGGTTAGCAAACAGTTTTGGGCAATTACTTCGAAAATAATTGCCAAAAACCAATTGCTGAGTGACATTCAAAGGGAAGATCGGCAGGTCAATGCATATTTAATCACACCTCGATCCTTCTTAGCTACGTTACCCTGATGATCGTCCCCTTGAAAGTGGCTTAGCAAACGATTTTTGGCAATTACTTAACAGTGTGAAAATGTCAGATACGACCTTTAAACGTAACAGCGACGATTTGAATCCAGACTCAATTATCTTTCGAGGAAGGGCACAAGCAGGCCTGGATGTAAGAATCTATAGGAGGGGTGTCATTAAAATAATCGAAATAGAGGAATTATACGGAAATTTATAAAATAACGTAAACAATTTCTGAGACCACACTGGCTAATGATGATAAAACGAAAAAATAGTACAAAAGAAGAAAACGAGGAATATACAAGCCAGTGAAAAATTTTCACTTGCTTGTATAATCCTCGTTTTTCTCTTCTTTACCATTTTTTCCTTTTATAAATTAACGTAGGGCAAATATTAACTAAACGAGAGTCTATGGCTGAAAAAGGGAGTGGATCCAAAGCCCCTCCTCTTGAGTTTGTACCAGGGCCTATCGGTCACATTTTTTGGGTCAAAAAAGGAGCTAATAAATAATTTTGTTTCATAGGGACTGGTAAAGGTGCTAATTGGTAAGGCGGCAGGTAGGGGCCATTGTCTGCCTAGACTCTTCTGTGCCCCTCTAAATTAAAAAAGTGACTTGCTTTCGGTCTTTTCGTTGAAAAAAAAATCAAAAAACAAAAAAATTGTCCCCCTACGTTTTGCAAAATAAATTTTGAGCCCCCCCCTCCCATATTTTTGTGAACTTGCGCCGCTTGGAGATCGGAGAGATTCAAGTTTTATCTGTAAAACTATCTAAATCAAGCATTTGACTCTTACTTTTACTGTGCTTTGTACCAAAACTTAAAGTTGAAGATTCCGCCAAAATTTAAGCACTGGTTTTTCAATTATTTCAAAATATCATAAGAACGTCACGCTGTTGAAAAAACATAAGTACAGTAACGTACTAGCAATTTAGTAGTAACCCAATTATCGTTATAAAACGAGCTTATAAATAATCACTATTTAAACTGTTGCCCATAAGTATTTTAGGCGGATATTAATTTCAAGACTGATTAGAAAGATGCCTTCTTAAACTGAGACAATAATTGAAGATGAAGAACCATTGTCTGTCTCTCATTGCTGTTAGAGAGTGATTATGAATAGATTGTAAATATAACCGAGAAAAAAGACCAGCAATATATTAAGGCCGTCATTTTTTACTCCAAGACGTTTTATAAAAAGCAAGAACAACAATAATGTTTTCTATATAAAATAGCAAATTATTAAAGCTAATGTTAACAATAACACTATATGTTCAACTTTTATGTAAAAATGGACGTTAAATGAGAGACAAGACCCACCAGGAACGCATTCCATAGACCAAGGGTATAATTCCCTATGGTTTATTTTTTTCATTATTTTCGTTCCAAAAAATAAAATAACCATTTTTTACCTGTCTCATTATTAAAAGCACAGGAAAGAAATACAGTATTAGCTGCCTTTTACTAATTATTCATATTAAGTTGCAAAATTAGTAATGATCCCCCGAGGGGTTGCCCACATTTTGCCCCTTGGCATACATCTCGGAGCAATACGTGTGCCAAACAGCTCCACCACGCATTAAATAGTTCCTCCTGATTTTTTAATGAACGATCCCTCGTGTCTCCTATTTTGGGATGAAGATAATAAAAATATATAACAATCATTAGTGATAGTTGATATCTGGAATAAAACGCCTAGATTACCCTCCCCCCGATTTTGAAAAAAATACCTTTTCTTGTATTTTTATTCAAAAACAACCCCCCCCCCAGATTTTCAATAATTCATTTTGTTGTATCTTCATTCAAAGGCCCCTGAGGTCGGTCGATAGCTTCAACAGCACATTTCCAATTAGATGCATTTAGTCCAAGGGTCGCTAATCTGTCACCCCTGCTTGCAATAACTTTCTTGGTTTCTCATCAAGGCCGAATCCAGGGGGGGTTAGGGTTTGACCTCCCACCCAAAATGTTTGTCCGACTCGTAAAACCGTAACAAAAATTAATATAAACAAATATTTGATGCGTTATTTTGTAACCCCCCCCCCGCCGACATAATCCTCGATACGACCCCGTTACTCATATATTTGTATACTTACAAACATAAGTAATAAGGACAAAATTCCTGATAAAGCACCAATTACAATAAAACCTGATGGAGTTTGTTAAATGGAAACTTGAATAGCCATATATTACTTTAATAATAGGATAAACCGGGAATCCAATTTTCAACGAAAAAGACATCCATTTGTAGCTAAGCAGTGTCTGGCAGTAGCGGGCACCAAATTCAGAAAAAACAGAAACTCGGACGAAAAATCAGCCGAAAATAAGCTAAATATATATAAAGGTCTAGCCAAGGTCGTATCGAGGGAGGGCGGGGGGGGGAGGGGAGTTACTCGTTTTGAATCCTTCCGAAATTTTTATCCAACACGTAAAAATGCAACAAATATACGTATAAATAAATTTTTGACACGTTTTTTAATATTTTTGGACCCCTTCCCTCTCGAGCAAAAATCCTGGATACAGCTTTGGGCCTAGCACTAAACAGCTTAAGAAATCGTAACTTTCCTTCGAATCCGCAGTTGTTTTTTGGTATCAACAGGTTGTTAGTGTTTGAATTACGAAAAAAAAAAAAAAAAAACTTGGCCAAGGTGTAGATTCGTCTGCTGCAGAACGGATTTCCGAAGGCAAGTAACATAAAAGATAAGATAATTTTTTCCCCAAAATTTGATACCCTTCTATATCGTTAGGGATTTAATATTGCAAAGGGGGATCACTTGGAACAAGTAGGGTTAAGCTGATTCACCTGTCAAATAAATTTACTTCAAATAAAATTAATTGATTTGGCTCAATACTGACGATTGACCGCGTCAACCCTGACAAAAATGTGATACTGCATCGAAAATGTCATAATTTTGAAGCAACTAAAAGACAAACCCTAGCACTTATAGCATGAATAGATTTAAGATGGGTCGGGGGGGGGGGGCGCAAAATATATTTTTGTTTTGGTGTCTTTTGTACTTTAAGAATTACCTCAATCGTAGAGGGACTTCATTAAGAAATTCGAAAATTCCCCATGATCTAATTATGCCACTAGAGGAAACAAGTTGGTGATTTTTTGATTGATAACAAGCGGCTAAGAGCTTTATAATGACGAAAGACTGATATTAGCATAAAAAATTCCATCATTTAGCTGATAAGCAGTAATCCTAGTAATCCTGTAACAATAAACAACGATATTGTTAGAATCGAACCATTTATTTTTGGATTAGTAAATGACATTATCACTCATTCACACTGAAATCTTGTATGCGGTACGTTTTATTAGTAGGCTAATGTTTGAAGAAAGAATTACATGACAAGTCCAAATTCGTTACGCTTTTTATTCGTAAGAAAGAAAAGATGTAGGAGATGACAAAAGAAATTAACAAAAAATATATTTTCGCATATTTATTTCCTCGATTCAACGTGGCAACCCTAACGAAAATGTAGAATCATATTATAAATTTTCTAATTTTGAAATAGCCAAAAGAAAAATCTTTTTAATGTCCTCGGTACTTTAAGAATGAATTCAGGAATTGTAATCAGCGCTCATTAGGAAAATCGAAAATTCCTAATAATGCCATTAGAGGAAAAAAGTCTTATGTTTTATTGACATTAAGCAGCTAAGAGCTCTGTAATGACGAAAGACGGGTTTTAGCACACAAGAAAATGCAATATTTAGCTGATAAGCTGTAGCCTAATCCAGCAACAATAAACACTGAAATATTTTTAAAAGCGTTATTATTAAGTTTCTGTTTTTCAAGATTCTCCCCTCTTTTTTAAGCTGTGAAGTTGAGCTTATTATTATTGTAAAAAGAGACCGAGCACAATGAAACTTTTAAAAGGGTTTTACTAGCAATTCACGGGTTGTATAATCTTAGCGTGGAAAAGGCGAGTACGGAGCTGAGCTTTACCTCACAATATGATAAGAAATATCTCATCCCCTGATAAGAAATCCCTCTGTACATCCTGGCAAGGAAACCTCCTGGAAGGTCAAATTCTAGGGTAAAGGTGAAACATAATAAAAGAGAGGTACAGTCTTTATCGTTTTAGTTTCAGGGGTGTTAGTTTGCCGCTGCACCTCACAGTGAAGAAAGGAACGGAAGTGAAGTTGATTTTACCCTTTAGGTATAATACGTCGCTCCAGAACTTGCCATCCTTCAGGCAAACGTTTCGAAAAGGTCTGAAACTTAAAAATCAAATATAGGCTATTTTCTTTTCAAAGGTCTTCAGAGGCGGTTTTAGGGAGGAGTCAGAGGGGGCACTTGCTCCGGGTGCAAAAATTTTATGGGTACAAAATTTCAAATAAATAATCTAACGGTTATAATCATTTTGTAATTTTTCAATTTTATTTTTATTAAATAAAGTAGAGAGAGGGGGTGCTACAATTTCATCTAACCGTCACAAGCACTAAACGTCATTTCATCGACAAGGAAAATCCGTCAGAACCACTACCCGTCAGAACGTCGACAGTCATAGCATCAACACGTCAGGACATCGACAGTCACAATCGCTACCCGTCAGAACGTCGACAGTCATAACATCAAAACGTCAGGACATCGAATTTTTTTTTATAAGTTTATATAATAGGAATAAGTATATAGCAGTTTAAAGACAACTTTGGCTATATATTAGCACATCAGGGGGTGGGGGTAAAGCATAGCATATATTAAATACGTAACCTAACCTAACATAGGTACTTTTCCCCCCTAAATCTCAAAAAACTAAATTTTAAAATTTTAGATGTTATGAAGGATTTTGTCGATGTTATGACTGTCGACGTTCTGGCGGGTAACGATTGCGACTGTCGATGTCCTGACGTGTCGATGTTATGACTGTCGATGTCCTGACGGTTAGTGGTTCTGAAAAATTTTTGTCGATGTTATGACGGATTTTGTCGATGTTCTGACGTTAGTGGTCCTGACGCGTCGATGTCCTGACGCCGTCCCTAAAGAGCGTACTTGGAAACATTGTCTTATTGAATGAAAATTTTGTTAAGATTTGACCTTGAAATTTTTTGGAGATAAGGGAGATGGGCGTTAATCAAGATTTTACCCAGAGCAAAAGATAGGCCAGAACCGTCACTGATGATCCTATATAACATACCCATAGAATTTAAAATACCAGGGACAGTGAAAATGGAATCTAACAGTTTAAATTGGCTTAAGTGGAAACTTACACAGCCATGCATGTCTTAAAAGATTAGAAAAAAACTGAGATCAGAAAAAACTGAGATTTTCATTTTTTTTGAAAATGATCTTTATATGAAATTATGCAGCTTTTTGTAGTTGCAATCGCTAAATTTAAAGAAAATAAACGTGTGTAAAAGATCAGCAAAAAATAACCTAAAGACATATGGCACAAACTAGCTTAAGAAGATATAGCTTTGCTTTGAAAGTACAATTGTTATTTGGAATCAACAAGCTATTAATTCTCGGATTTTTACTGACAAAAAGCATTGCCAAATTTAACTTATTAGATCTTCTTAATTGTTAGCGTGGCAACACTGAACAAAATGTGACACTCGTTAACGCTCCATTTTTTGAAACAGCTACGAAAAACAAACCTTAGAAAATCAATGTTTCTGAAATATGAATTAACTTAAGATGGGTCCAGAATGTAAAAATGTTTTTATTTGGATGTCCATGGTATTTTAAGAGTGTTGTCTTAATATTTAAGGGAAATCCTCCCCCCCCCTTTTCGATATTTTTACAAATCATTGTACTTTCTCCTTTAATTTGAGGGGTTTCTTACTTTCCACAACCACAAGTACATCTTAAAACGCCCATTGTTCCGTAATGCCTGACACAACTCCCACCATGTGATTGCGCCGTTCCACTATGTTGTCTTTCTTATACCATGCGTGGTGACTGCCACTACAGGGCAAGCACCACATGGTATATACAATTTTGTAAGTTGCAAGCCCTTATTGTCACCGCGCTATAAGCTGAAAATTACTGCCCACCGCCAAGTTTCTAATAAAAAAAAAAAGTTGGTACTTGGGCATTATATGGGCCTTTCTAAAAAGTCATGTTTGGTTAATGCTAATGAAATAAAATAGGACGAATATGTAATAGTTTATAAACAAATTTGGTTTATATATTAGCACATTAGGGGGGGGGGGTAAGGCATAGCATATATTAAATACGGAACCTAACCTAACCTAGGTACCTTTTTCCCCTCTAAACACCAAAAACAACACTTTAAATATCGTATACGCAATGAAAACCATGCTATCATTGGATTGCTCTATAGCGGTTAACCCGTCAAAAACGGGTTTTTCGTGACTGGTTTCCTTTTAAAGGCCCATATAGTGCCCAAGTACCGAAAAGTCAAACAAAAGAGGGTACTGGTGCATTATGCGGGCACCGCTATATACTGTATGTGGAATGTCAAACGGGAAATGCTACAGTCAAACGGGAGAGACAGATACCCCGTTATAATGGTTTATGAACAAAATAATAAGAATTACAAGATACAGTTATGGGCCCAGAACGCTGTTATGTCTTTCACCTAACCTAACATAACTTGGTTAGGTTAGGTTATTTTCATGTTAGATCAATTCCACGCTAACAACTGTTTTAGTACCGGGTATTTATCTCTCCCGTTTGACTGTAGCATTTCCCGTTTGACATTCCACATACAGTATACAGCGGTGCCCACATAATGCACCAGTACTCAAAAGAGATATAGAGGATTTAAGTAATCTAGCCAGATTTGTCAGTGGAATCAAAAGCCCAAGTAAAACATAGTCTGGATATTTCTCAGGTCTCAAGCTTTTCCCTGGAAACAGGGGGCTTGCATTAACCTTTTAATTTGGTCAGAGCAACTAATAGAAAAGAAGCCATTGTTGCCACATAAGCACCACCAAGACTTCTAATGACGTTTCGTGCATCTCACTCATTAAAGATATACTTTTTGTAAATAATACCGAACATCAATTAATCCATAATGGCTTCCTTTTGCAGTTAGAATAATTGTCACCTTCTTTAGATACAACTTGGGAAAGGATTATAGGACCTCGATAAATTAAATAGGGGAAGGAGAATTAGGAGTTAGGTGATATTCAGATATTTCTGGATTATTATGATTCACCCAATTCAAATACTGTACCTTTAGATTCGTAGTCAGTCCCAATCCATTATCAAGATACATATAAGAAAAAAATCGAGGAAGATGGATCCTACAATATCTCATTACGTGTACACAAAACTATACATGCTTGCTAGGATCCAAAGATGGATCCTAGTAATAACAATATCCATTTGAAAATAAAGGTTTTGAGCAATATGATATCATTATCATTAGTATTATCATTATTGATAGCAGGGTAGCCAAAAATTGTATAGAAATAGGACCCATTTTACAGGTTTTCCAGTAATGATCCAATTTGTTGAAAAAAATGCGAAGATTACCACTAGAAAATAAATAGAAAAATATAACAAAACATGAAATTGGCGATGGCCCTAATCATTCTTCGGCGAAAACTTGTCAGGACCCAATTTGAATAGTTAGACACAAATATTCATTGTCGCTGGAACAGCCTCACTCTAAACATGAAAGTAGTTCGGGTGTCAACTGTCTGTTCCAGTCCGGTCCCACCATGTGCAGTATTTCATAATATCGCCCCTTCCCTCGACTTTTACCACAGGGTTACATAACCGTCCGTATTACTTCATTGGACCAGAGATATATTTGAGTGTACACATCTTTAGAAAGCGGCCTTTCTTCAACACGAAAGAGCTTTCTTGTTTGCAATTAAGTGTCAAATTTTACTCAAAAATTTGGCAACTTTTGATGATGAAGAGAGGTGGGGGTTTAATTTACACAAATATACAGGAGGTGTTGTTCCTGGCTTGGATTAATTTTCACGGCCAAAATAATAAAATTACAGTGCAGATTTGCTCGAAATCTGCACTATCTCGAATCAGCTCCTATCTCATAATACGAACAAAAATTGGTAATTACCAACTATATAAAGTGAAGTTACGATTTTCGGTACTTTCGCATTATCAGGGCCTGTCGGCTTAATCACTATAGAAGGCATGATAAACCCGTTTTGACATATACCGTTGAGACTAGGCAATGATAGCGTGCTTTGCATATAAGATATCAAACTGTGTTTTTTTTGTTTGTTTTTTTTAGATGGGAGAAAAAGGTACCTAGGTTAGATTAGGTTACACATTTTATATATGCAATGCTTTACCCAACATCCCCCACCCCTAATGTGCAAATTTATAGCCCAACTTTGTTTCTAAACTATTATATATTCACCCTATTTCATTTTATTTCATTAGCATTAACCAAACTTGACTTTTTAGAGAGGCCCTAATAACGCGAAAGTACCCGATTTTCTACGACATCAGATCTTCTATAGGACAAGAAGTATATACAACATTAGAGAGCGGTAGCCTACCTCATATAATTCGCATTATCTCTGTTCGTTTTAAGGTTTGAAGGTGCTCTTAATTTGAGGTTCTGGAGTTCTTCATTTAAAAGAATAATCTTTTTCTTTATTTAATCTTATTGTAAAGAGATATCGGACTGCAATAGAACTCGAAACTGTTCAAACTCGATACCAGGCAACAATCAGTTATACTCATCAATTTTGCAAAAATGTCTATTTTTCAAATTGCATTCGAGTATTGCCACGAGACAGCAAATTTTATTCTCCATGGGAAACTGGCATATTATGCATTAGATACGGCTATCATTGAGCACTCTTCGATAATAAAATAAAATTGCACCGCAGATTTGCCCGAAATCTACACTATCTCGAATCAGCTCCTATCTCGTATCTCGAAATCAGCTCCTATCTCGTAATACGAACAAAAATTGGTAATTACCAACTATATAAAGTCAAGTTACGATTTTCTTTTACATCAGATTTTCTATTTGTATATACAACATTTTTCAACATGAAATACATCTATTTTGGGCGCTTAGAAGTAGGCGTAGTTTAAAATTAATTTTACATCAATTTAGTTTTGGCGCAAAATCACCTGTCATATAAAGTATTCATAATCTCACAGAATTATTAAATTTCTAACTCATCTTATTAAAAGACTAATAATTGTACACATGTAAATATTTTTTTTTCTCGAAAACGGCCATTTTTTCTAAAAGTTGGCATTCTAACATATTCCGGTGGGAAAAATTAACTGGATAGGTCACGACTTCGGAAAAATTCGTGCAGAGCTTTAATTTGAAAAAAAAAATTATATGAATGATGCCACGTTCATGTGCGCTAATTCGAAGGCCGTAGGCTCGACTCTTGGAGTGCTCTAATATTTCATTGGAATTTTTTCCATAGTCAAATTTTTCCAGCGTTTTTCATATTAGTGGCGTCCTAAATACTTGGAATAATTATAATAGATTTTGCTGAAGATGAGTGTTTTTGCTAAACATTTTAAAAAGTACATTATAATCCAATTTGATTGTTGATAGCATGGAATAATTAGTCGGTGTAAATATGGAAAAAGGTTTGCCAAATAAAATGAAATTAAAGTTGTTAATAATAATAATAATAATAAAAAATGCCTTTCTTTTCACCCAGAAAAGCTCAGTCCCCTAATACCGATTTACTATACGGGATGAATCTGCTACTTTTAGAAATATCCATTTTCACTAAATTTAATTCAATATTTCACTATATCTAATTTGAATCACAATAGAAGCGCAAGCAAAGACTATAGAAATCTTATAAGAGTTAGGACTGGCGCTAGTGTACAAAACTCACAGTGTCATCTAGCGTTTGGCGTCTCTCGGCCTTTTTCTCATACTTTACAGCTGTTTTTTTTTCTTTTTTAGAAAATAAGATCAGACACTTACTGCTAGACTAGTTTTGCCAATTACATTAGCCTAATTGGGTGATTGTGTCTCCTTATATTGAAAAAAATCCAAGAAATGCCAAACGCTAGAGGACACTGGTGTTTTTTTTGTCAACTCTATTGCCAGTTTTCAGTGTTGTAAGTAACCTATAAGGGAGGAGGTTTGCACCGGGTAACACCCCCCCCCCCATATCCTCAGAAGCTATTTTTTGAGATTTCGAAAAAAATGTTTTCGCAATAAACTTTTATCATTAAGAACAATGGAAATAGTTACTTACAAGACTATTATTCCGGAATCGGCTTCAATTTGCAATTATTTATCACTTGGCAGTTTTCTTTACGAGTTTTAAATTTTCAATTGCTATGGTATTGAGTCCGTTCTTTACTAGATTGCGGCGGACGCCGAAAAGATGATAGTAAAAAATATGGGTGACAAAATTAGAATAAAATGAAGTCCGATACTTACGTGTAACAGCAACCACACTTTGTTCTTGATCTGTAATGAAACCGGTTTTCTGTATCTACTCGGAGACAATCAGCTTAGCCTGAGCGAAATAATCTACTTGGCATGTCTATTTTAATTAAATATTTAATATATAGAGGTGGATAGGTTAGGTATTTAATATAATACGTTCTGGGCGGCCTGATTTCCACAGTTCTATGTTGTATTTTCAATAATTTTGGTGCTAAAGTATTACATTTTCATCATGTTTTGGTATATTTCATTAGGATTAACCTAACTTCACTTCCTTGGTGTGGTCGCTATAACACGTAAGTACCTAAAGTCCTTGCACAGTTTGAATAATGCATAATCAACATAGTAAAATTACAGGTGCTTTTGTCTTAAAGCCACCACACTAAAGATCTTGCGTCGCGAACATGAGCCAATAACAAGTTTTCATGGTTTTTATACCAGACAATATTAGTTTCGCCTCGATGAGAAACTACAATTGTAGCTACATTTTAATTAAATATTATATAGATTGAAGATTGAAACTCATTTATCTAGAGGACTCAGTGATCTAGATTGATTTGGATTTATTATTTTGCGTAAAGTTTACATTGACGTGCAAGATAAACGGATACTCGTCACACAGGTGTTATGGGCCATCGATAAATATAAGAGTGACATTCAAAAGGAGAAAGACGAACGATCTACATGTCAGAGATATATGAACAACATTGTGCTTCAAGTTGTCGATTCACCGATCTTTGTCCATCAATTCGAATGATGTTTCTGCAAAGGAAAAGGGGTAAAAAAATTGGACATGACCACCTGCTATTCTGGTGACGTTTGATTGATGAGTGATGTCAAAGGTGAGACTCTGATGAAATCAGATATATGGCCATGTCTTTCATGATGAAAAAAGGACTGTGTTCCTTTAATTTTGTTTCGTTCTTATCACAGAAAATTAACGATGATCAGTCAACTACCAGCATCATATTTTTGGTAGTTAGAATCAGTATCTGATTGTAGGCATGTCAAAAATATTTGCGATTATGTATGTTAAGAAGCTCTTCCCGTGGCGTTGCGTTCTTCCCTTCAGACTGAATCCCTCAACGATTTAAAAGCCCTTCGTGAAACCTTACGTCATTCTAACTGTAAGACGGAACAAAATGTAAGAGCTTTGATGGAAATTTCAGGAAATTTCAACTCCATTCTTGCGTTAACGTGTCAAAAATAAATACATCTGATGAAGTAAAACTTGAGTTTGTGGAAACTAGAAATACCTGTATGGATTATAGACGTTCTGCTGATGGTGATTATGATCGTTGTCCATGATGATGGTGAACTTCCGTTACAACAAAATAATTCGCAGTGTGAAGGAAGAAATTTCGATTGGAAGGGATATAGATGTAAGTACTGGAGAACAAAATATAATAACCTTAGCATTAAGCCTAAAGCCTTAGCATAAAACCTTACGTTTGCAATGTGTAGGATGCTTTAAAGAAAACATAAGAATTACATCGACAGACATTCCAGAAACTCAACCCAGTCCAGAAAACAACATTTGAAAAAGTTGTCTGAGTTAAGGGTCTCAAATTTAATTGCTTGTTTTCAAGGCCGCATCTAGGAGTCCTTTAAAGAAGAAAGGACCGAAATCTCAGTCTGATTCATAAAAAACATAACAAAATTGGATATAAACAAATGATTGATGCGATTTTTGAAGTTTTATTGTACGCCTCCCCCTTGAAAACAATACCCCCCCCCCCCGAATAGGATTCTGGATACGGTCTTGCTTGTTTTCGTCATAATTTTCCAAGCTTGGCAAAACCGGCATAGTAACTTATTGGGAAAAAACTGATTATACGATCGACAAGATAATTACGCAAGACGAGCTACGATTGAAAGATATTCCACCCGCCACGACCTCATAAGGCTTTGCAGACTGACCCGTCCGAGGGATCGTCAACTTTCCACCATCTGGTGTACATCACGGAGCACCACGTGTGCCGCACAGTTCTGTAACGCTTGGCACAGTCCCCAAACCACTTGGCACAGTCCCCAAAACGCTTGGCACAGTCCAAAAACATCAAGGCACAGTTCAGTCACGCTTGATACACTTTGACGTTTCACCACGCTTGGCACACGGCACCTTTCTGAAAGTTGACACCCCCTCGGGCAGGTCTCCGATAGTTGTAAATTTGCCGAGCCATTCAATAGCTTCCGACTTTATAAATTCATGAAGGTAAACACAACTTCATATAAGGGAGGGAGGGACAATAATCCCCTGAGGTGGAACCCCTCCTCATGAAACTTAAAAAATGCATACCTAAATTTTTTTATTAGCTCATCTGACGAATTCAGAAGTGAGTATGGTACGTGATCTCACAATCAACATAAACCAGGAATAAAAGCCAGGTAGGCTAAACTTTTTCCCTTTTCTGTTTCCAGCAATCAAATTGTAGGAGCCGAACTTATTTTTCTCATTTTCTTTATACAGATTATATGTTTTATGTTTTTTACTTTCATTCCCCATTTATCGGTTAGAACTATTCTTCAACTCCCTTATTACTGTCTGTCTATCTGTCAAAGAATGATTGTCAGTCGTTTCTATAATAATGTGCCGTGTTTTAATCCCGTCTTTCAGAATCATTTTTCTCTTAGACACTAATCCATCAAAAGCACATCAACTGAATGATTGCGTAAAAAAGTGATAGTCGAAGATTTGCATCCAAAGAGGTATTTTACCCCTTAGATAGCAGCAAAATTACACTTAAATGCTGCTGGGTAGAACAACCTTTTTGCAAGTCTGAATTGCTTGACTTTCCACTATTCAGGTTATTCCATTTTACATTTTGATTGTCAGAAAAACTGTAGATTATCGAAGGAGAAAAAGGAATTCATGATCAATGATCAATCACAAATATCGACATGAAATTCTGGATTTTGCAGCTACGTTCAAGTTGATACGATATCTATATTTTCATAACATAATTAGCTATACTGTAATTAGTGATCTTAGCAAAAAAAAGAAAAAGAAAATAGACTTGGTACCAAGGCCGTATTCAGGAGAGGGGTTAGGGGGGGGGTTTGAACCTCCCCCATTCCGAAAATGTTTGTCCGACTCGTAAAAACGTAATAAAAACGGATAAAACACTTTTTTTGATGCGTTTTTAATTTTTTAACCCGTCCCCCGAAACAAAAATTCGGGATACGGCCCTGCTTGGTACGTAGGTTTGAAATTTAGCACCAAAAACAAGCTAAGAATAGATTAAGTTTCGTGACAAATAAATTGTGTTCGCGGTGAGAAATCGGTATCAGAAAACTGAAGTCGGATCGATCCAGTGTTTACTAAACCACTCTTAAGAAAAGGTGTTTTTCTTCAAATTGTCTAATTTTTTCATCTTATCTATAATGCCTTATCTATTGTGTTTGCAATAATCGTGATACCCTGATAAATATTCGATAAGTTGTGGGGTCCCTCAAGGCTCAGTTCTGGGACTGACACTATTTCTTCTGTTCATAAATGACCTGCCTGAGGTGCTACGACTTCGTAAAAATATCTTTATGAATCTTTACTAATCTCATCTTTGGTGAAAATAAGAAAAATCAGATGTGTCTACTTCCATTCAAAATACCTGTTTATTAGGCCTATATGAATTCTTAGATGAAAATATTTTGCCTAAACTACCTCTTAGCTTCTTACATGGATGGGTTTTTAATGTTAAAAGCATTTTATTATATAATAAAAGCTGATTTGTTCACTTTCCAGTGGGTAGCAGCGGCATTAAACTCAAGAACACCAAATCTTATCTAATCTTTATGCCCAATTCTACCCACCTACCATAGTTGGTATAAATTTTAATCTTTAATTTGTTTCTAATCGAAATGTAGAAATCTGGCAGCCTTGAATCTTTAACCACACTATAGTTGATAGGAGTGCACAAGCTCCAATTTTAATGGAGTTCCAAGGATTTTTCCAACAGAGTAATGAACGACCGTATCTATGATTTTTTTCCCCTGGTGTATCCATAATTTTTCCAGGGGGGGGGGTCACAAAAAGGCTTTTTTAAGGGGACACACAAAAACCTAAAAAATGCATAAAAAATTTGTTTAGGCTATACTCATTTTTGTTACGTTTTTACGAGTCGAACAAAGATTTCGGAGTGGGGGGGGGGGGTCAGACCCCCCTGGATACGGCCTTGGAGCAATGGATAACACCACAAAAAAGGATTTCAGCCATTTTTGTTCTTATGGAGAATAATTTCAAACACCCCATCTCCCTAAATGTACACACTACTGGCCACCTGAAACAAATGACCCACCAACCACAATTGGAACAACTGTGGTGATCGGTAATCACCGGTAAAAAAAAAAAAAAAAAAAAAACAAAAAAAAAAAAAAAAAAAAAAAAAAAAAAAAAAAAAAAAAAAAAAAAAAACTGATAACACCATAGCTTATAAGAGTACAGAAATGTCCGGGATTTAGAGAGGACCAAAGGATTTTTCCAAGAGAGGAAAAATAACTCGAAAGATTTATTCCTCCTCCTCTAAAAAAATTGGAGGCTGAAGCAGTGGCGGATCCAGGGGCGAGGCCCCCCCTAGCGTAGTCTAAATTAGTGAAATTTACTTCATTAACGCAAGTTCACGTTAATTAAACTTGCTCCTAACGTAAGTTTATCGGATAAACCTATTTTGCATCCCCCCCCCCTAAAAAGAATCCCGGATCCGCCCCTGGGCTGAAGTATTGAAGTCATTTAAAAGGTCTGTCCTGATGTTTTTGCAAATACTTGATCAATATTCCATCCATTCAAAAAAAAAGAAAGTTCTACCGATGATAGCAAGTATGAAAATTCCCAATTTATTGTCTAATTGAAGTGCAAAACCTTTCCTCTAATTATGGAAGACTTATTGACTTTCCAGCTTGAGTCTTCTAGAACTTTCTTTTGAAAAAACTGGCAACTTTTATTTGTAAAATCTTTTTGAAATATTTTGGTCTCTCAGAAAAAATTTTATGAGGACCCATGAAACGGTTATTCCTATGAGCCAGATCTTTCTTGAAAAGTTAATTATTATCTTTTTCGAGAGAGTTCATTTTCGTCAAATGTCATTGCCAGGCAAAGCCCCTTTGCCCTGTCAAATTCATTTCAAAATGTGGCTTTGAATATGGTGCTAGTGAGCTTTGAAAAAGCTAATGAGATCCGTTGCAGTATTTTCTAATTGCGGAGGACATCAAAGGTTGCATCCTGTTTGATCCTTTGACAAGTTGTCTTTTCCAGAATTTTGCTGCTTCTCTTTCCTTCTCATGGTTATCAATGCAAGGCACAAGAAATCAAGCTTTTTTTCTATTTTTTTAGGTTAATATCAGTCACAGCTTGGACGTCCAAATTTGAAATACATCATGTACGTTTTTTTGTAGTTAGTTGTATGTACGTCAGTTTTATGACATGCAGTGGAAGTCAGGGGGCAGGGATAAGGAATTATCCTCTTTAAGATTGGTCTGAACGACATCCGCCCCCCCCCCCCCAAAAAAAGAGAAAAATAGTGGCTAAAATGTTGCCTTTTTATCTCATTAATGGCTTCCCAGTGGAGAGTAAATACCCCTCTCCCCACAAACACACACATTTCTCCGCTAAAACATTTTAATCTAAAATTATGGGTGTCCCTTCCAAAGATCTTTTTTCTAAGCACAACCGTAGCCGAATAAACGCTCTGAATGATAACCACAACAAAACAGAACCGATTATTTTCTGGCACACTAAAATTTATATAGCTTAAAATTTAAAATTTTATTTAAATTAAATTACATTTAAATTAAATTAATTATTTTAAATTAAAAATTAAAATTAAAATTTATGAGATTAATTATGCGGTAGAAGAAAAGAAAGTCTTTGAAAGCGAAAGCTCATCATTACAATTTTGCGGAAGTCATCACAAAATTTGTCGTCAATCCATCTGCCACACTCTAATCTCTCCTTTCGTCATTATCATCATTTCAAGCCAAAAACAACACGATAGCATGTCAGTATATTTGTCCACGATGAAAGTTTAATGTTAAGATTTGAAAAATATCTGAGCCAATAAAAGACTTAAAGTCAAGATTTTAGAAGAATAAGCACAGTGTTAGAGATTTAGGGCCTATATATTCCCACCCTAAATTTAAAGATTCTCTACAATTTCCCCTACTACGTCTCATATTTTCTATATAATTCGTTTTTTTTTTTTTTTTTTTTTTTTTTTTTTTTTTTTTTTTTTTTTTTTTTTTTTTTTTTTTTTTTTTTTTTTTTTTTTTTTTTTAATGTATCTTCGTTATAAACGTCCACGCTATGTCTCTGCGTATCCAGCTGGAACAAAGCATTATTCTAGTTCCGCAAGCGGCCAGAGGTAGACACAGAATTAATGCTTGGAGGAGCGATGAAAATTTGGCTCCGCCAGCGGTATTTTCCACCCCTTCGACCCTTTACTTAGAGCTAATTTCTGGAAGAGGACATGTTTCCCCCTAACCAATTCCTGGATCCACCCCTGCTGGTGATGCATTAGCACCGATAGCACCATTGGCGATGCTGACGACCCGTAGGAAGATTTTGTTCAATCTATCTTAGTTTGGTTCAAGCGCTAAAATTCAGGACATTAAGATTTTTTAAGTCCGAGACGATTTAAAATTCCAAATATCGTTAATTTCTTGAATCGATTATCTGAAATAATGTGACTGTTTCTTCAAAAGTTATGATTTTAAACTATAAACCCCTAACTAAAATAATATCAAATCTAAATAACAATATATAGATAATTAATAATAATAATAAATAATAATAATAGTAATATTTTGCTATAAATTTTATCATCTTATTGTATCATATAATATTAATAAATAATAATAAAATAAACTGCATAATAGATACTAAAAAATAAACACATAATAAATCATTTAAATACAGACAATAATGATAAATTAAACACTAATAAATTCATTAAAGACCTAAAGGTATAAGTCAATTCAAAATTCAGTGATGTCTGAGCCATGCCCATGTAAATCCAGGAGGAGCCACCCGGGGGATGTGCCAAAATGTGCAACACCTTTAATATTCGGAAAAAAACATTTCTTCCCCAAAAAGTGATTTGTTTTAAAATATTTATCCACCCTCCCCCAAGCTATAAATTTTTGCAGGCTTTCGTCATATTAAAAAAAAATGTGCAGGCAACCATGATGTCGTCTTTTAAAAAGAGAGATTGCTTAATAAGCCTTCAAGAGGTTTTTTGTTGTTTGAAAAGTAATTAAATAAAAACAGAAGTTAAACTGAAATCAAGGAGCAACATTAAAAGTTAAAACTAACAGGAGTTATTCTGTTTATGAGGGGGGCTGCCCCTTCCTCAACCCTCACTCTCTATGCTAAAGCCTGAAAGTTCTTTAAAAATACTTCTCATTCCAAATAAACGTCCCTTTTGTTTGAGTAGTCCTTCCTAAAGAATCAGGACAAATATTCGAACTTTAGCGTAAAGAGCCAGTGTTGAGGAAGGGGTTGCTATCTAATATAAGGGCCGTTTTTTCACTCATCAATGTGCTAAGATCTTACATCTTTTGTCAGAAAACGCTTAAAAGTGAAATCTTTGAACTAAGATCTTACAGCTTTTGTCGTTTTATGCAAACATCTTTCATCATTCTGCTCTGATCAGCGGTCTGAGAACAATGATGAGTATATCATCAAAGTTCTTTCATCATTGTTCTATATGGCAGAAGAGTGGCGGTCTTCACACTTTTTGCTAACATCAGTGAGCTGTAAGATCTTAGAACAAACTACTACTACTACTAACAACTCATCGCAGCACCAAGCCGCCTGAGGCCAACACAGCTACGCACGCTCCTCCTCCACCCCAATCTATTCAAAGCCTCCCTTTTTACACCCGCCCACGAAGTTCCCATTTCCTTTAAATCTTTCTTTATGACGTCCTCCCAACCCAGACGGGGACGACCTGCTTTCCGTTTAGCCCTAGATGGTTGGCCGAAAAGAACAATCTTCGGCAATCCGTCATCCTTCATCCGAACAACATGCCCTAACCACCTCAACCTTTCTTTCATTATAGACCTAGAAAGCGGTATTGAACCACATTTTTCGTATAGCCTATTGTTTGAAATACGGTCAGTCAGCCGGGTACCCAGAACAATCCTTAAGCAATTTCTCTGGAAAACATCTAGCAATCTTCATCCGCTTTTCGGAGCGTCCATGCTTCAGAGCCATATTTGACCACTGTCATCACTGTAGCTTCTAAGATTCTAATCTTGGTTTGCAGACTTATCTTCCTTTTCTTCCAGACTTTTCTTTAACTGTGAAAAAACACCCTGAGCCTTGGCTATTCTATTTTTAACATCTTCACTGCTCCCACCATCTTTACTATGAGTTAAAAAACGAAAATCTTTGCAGAAAGATGTAAGATCTTAGTGCTAAAAAACGGGCCTATTCTCTATGTGGTGTAATTTGTCTAAAGACACTTATTGTTGTTTTTGCTTCTAAGACTTTTGCCTAGACACGTCAAAACCTTAAAAGTTTTTACTTTCGTTATCTAACCCACCTCAAAAATGAAATAAGATACCAATACCTCACGAGCATGAGGGACACGGCGCATCAAATATCATTTCCTTCAAGTGACATAATCTATAAAGACACCTGCCAGCCCGCATTACCTCATGGAACACAATGAAGTGTCAACTTAAACAAAAAGAGTTAAGTATCAATGTAGAAATCCCGAAGATGTATAATAGGGGGGATTAAAAGTCTTCATGATACGATCTTCTCCTTCTTCATCACCGGGTACTTTAATGGATTATTTCCTGCTTCTCATTGTTAAAAGCGAAACGGATCCCTGATCGAGTAATATTCTTGCAATTATACGGGGGTTGTGTTGAGAAATTTTCCTTGTGAGATGAGAAAGAATAAAGTATAAAACTATCTTTACATTTTATCGATTTTATCTTTGGTTTATACCTTCTTCAATTTAAGTCGTTAGGTCTCCCACAATTACTAAACATGTTTAAAAAAGGAAAAAGTTTAAGCCAAACGAGTAAGGGCAACTTATAAGTAGTGTCACTGGCGGTAGTGTCATCACCCTCGCCATCTAACGTTTGGCGGTGCTTGGCATTTTATTTCAAGCTTCGTAATTATATTTTTTGGGAAACTGATATCGGACACTTATTACTAGACACATTTCGCCAATTGCAATAATTTTGCCTTATCATTACACTGGAAAGATTCCAAGAAACCGCAAACCCTTTATGACGTTGGTGAATGTCATGTCAACAATAGCACCAGTTTCCACTTTTGTCAAGTTACCCAAGGCGGTATCCGGATGGGGGGTTAGGAGGTTTGCCCCCCCCCCCCAAAAAAAAGTTTATTAGACTCATAAAAACGTAACAAAATGAATATAAATAAATTTTTAATGCGTTTTTTAAAGTTTTATTTTGTAACACCCCTCCCCCCCCAAAAAAAAGAAAAAACCTTTTGTAATAAAAAAAAAAATCCTAGATACGGCCCTAAAGTTACCCATACGTTTTGGTTCAAGTCTTACTTTCAAATACGTTCAAACTTTCAAACAAACCGACAAGGCTCACGACGTAAGAAAATAATTTGTAATTGTAATGAAATAATTTGTAATGATCAAAAACCATTTGGTAAGCTGTTCTCAAAGAGAGGTTCATCGACATAATGTAGATAAGGATCGCAGCGCGATGTACATTGCCTGGCAGACCCTAACTTTGAATGCAGCTCAACAAACATTTCTAGAAAATTATTTCAAAGTTTGAAAACAGCAGATAAGACCTAGCGTAATAGCGATGATAAATCTGCTGTACATGTATTTGATATGCCATAAATTTACAATAGAGCAAAGAAAAGAAACGGAGCTCTTATTTAGAAATTATATTTTTTATTTCGACGGAAAACATGCACAAACACAGGCAGCATTCCACTCCATGGGCTCCCTGCCCCACCGACCAAATGTTCTATATTCCCAGTTTTGTTCATCTATTATTTAATTTTCTCCAAGCTAGGCCATATCCAGGGAGGTCAAGGAGTTTGAAACCCACGCCCACGAAATTTCAGTTAGACTCGTAAAAAACGTAACAAAAATGCATAAAAATTTGTTTGGTACTTGTTAAGAATCCGGTAAACACGCGAGAAGAACCGCATATAGAGTCTCAAAGATCCTAATGAAAAACAGGTTTCCGCTGTCTAGTGAGGTATTGCTCACTCTGTGAAAGATATTTAAACTTTAGTTGTTTTTTTTTTTGGGGGGGGGGGGGGGGGGGGGTGGGGGGCGGGTTAAAGGGGCAAAAAAGGTAGCTAGGTTAGGTTAGGTTATGTATTTAATATATGCTATGCTTTACCCCCCCCCCCTAATGTGCAAATATATAGCCCAAATTTGTTCACTATTATATCATCCTATTTTGTTTTATTTCACTAGCATTAACGAAACTTCACTTCTGGCATGTTTACCGGATTCTTAACAAGTTCCAATGTTTATGTTTTTTTTTAATTTTTCGGTACTTGTGAATTAAACAAAACACAGTTGAGAAGTTTGCTGAATGTAAGTTTGAGAAAGCCGGTTTCATAGCCACAAAGAGAACTGACGGGTGACAGAATGAATGGACTTGTATAATTTGAACTATATATTGCATATTGGGAGGGGGTAAGTTAGATTAGGGCCGCTGTTCAAACATTCCCCCCTAGTGTGCAATTATATATCCCAAATTATATTACTATATAAACTAAAGGTTATATCAAGAGGAGCAACCTAACTTCATTTCTTGGGTGTGTTTCGTTTAATTAACAAGCACCGTTTTTCTCAACCCCCCCCCCCCCCCCCTCAAAAAAAAATTCTGAATACGGCCCTGGTGCCAGGTCATAATAAGATTTTGATTGCAACAATCAATGCCTCTGATCATTGTACATACAATTCATATTCAATAAAAAAGGACGGCAGCCAAGTAAGAACAAACACATTTCTTAGCATCATTAACTCTAAACCCGCGGCCAATCTGCTTGTTATTTTGATAGAATCTTGCATCACCGAAGTGACCAAGCATCAGGATAATAAGGCAGCTAGATGCGAAATTCCGGGTCGACTTTATTTTTTCGTCATTTAGCTCAGACATTCGATTGACGAAGAAATACGAGAAAGGGGTGTATTATCGCTAAGAAAAAGTCCAGACTGTCAGGTGAAGTGGCCCATGAATGATGATGGGCGACAGTGAGTTGATCGACTTTGAAAATCTCGGATGACAGTGGTTTTTGCTTTGAGGATGAAGTAAAACCAGTCTAGAAGTACGAAATATACCCGAGTAAGTCTGCAGCACAAAAAGGTGACAATACTAAATCAGAAAATGCTGATAAGGACGCTGATCTGAATTCTGGGCTTAAAATTTGGCTGCATGTTAACAGGAAAATAATGGGTACTTATGTATTAGCCAGAAAACACGCGAGAAGTGAAGTTTGATTAATGCTAGTGAAATAAAACAAAATAGGATGAAAATATAACAGTTTAGTATCTTAACCAATTTGGGCTATATATGTGCACATTAAGAGGGTGGGGGTAAAGCGTAGCACATATTAAATACGTAACCTAACCTAAATACCTTTTTTGCCCCTCCATCCAAAAAAACCTAAAGTTTAAATATTGTTCACAGAGTGAGGAACCCCTGTTTGCCTAGTAATACAATAGAATTGTGTACTTTCCCATTATATAGGCACTTCTAAAAAGTCAAGTTTGGTTAATGCTTATGAAATAAAATAAATAGGATGAATATATAACAGTTTACAAACACGTTTGGGGTATATATTTGCACATTAGGGGAGGTGGGGGTAAAGCATTGCACATATTAAATGCGTAACCTAACCTAAGTACCTTTTTTGCCCCTCCATCCCAAAAAACCTAAAGCTTAAATATTGTTCACAGAGTGAGGAACCCCTGTTTGCCTAGTAATACAATAGAATTGTGTACTTTCCCATTATATGGGCACTTCTAAAAAGTCAAGTTTGGTTAATGCTTATGAAATAAAATAAATAGGATGAATATATAACAGTTTACAAACACATTTGGGGTATATATTTGCACATTAGGGGAGGCGGGGGTAAAGCATAGCACATATTAAATACGTAACCTAACCTAAGTACCTTTTTTGCCCCTCCATTCCAAAAAACCTAAAGTTTAAATATTGTTCACAGAGTGAGGAACCCCTGTTTGCCTAGTAATACAATAGAATTGTGTACTTTCCCATTATATAGGCACTTCTAAAAAGTCAAGTTTGTTTAATGCTTATGAAATAAAATAAATAGGATGAATATATAACAGTTTACAAACACATTTGGGGTATATATTTGCACATTAGGGGAGGTGGGGGTAAAGCATTGCACATATTAAATACGTAACCTAACCTAAGTACCTTTTTTGCCCCTCCATCCCAAAAAACCTAAAGTTTAAATATTGTTCACAGAGTGAGGAACCCCTGTTTGCCTAGTAATACAATAGAATTGTGTACTTTCCCATTATATGGGTACTTCTAAAAAGTCAAGTTTGGTTAATGCTTATGAAATAAAATAAATAGGATGAATATATAACAGTTTACAAACACATTTGGGGTATATATTTGCACATTAGGGGAGGTGGGGGTAAAGCATAGCACATATTAAATACGTAACCTAACCTAAGTACCTTTTTTGCCCCTCCATCCCAAAAAACCTAAAGTTTAAATATTGTTCACAGAGTGAGGAACCCCTGTTTGCCTAGTAATACAATAGAATTGTGTACTTTCCCATTATATGGGCACTTCTAAAAAGTCAAGTTTGGTTAATGCTTATGAAATAAAATAAATAGGATGAATATATAACAGTTTACAAACACATTTGGGGTATATATTTGCTCATTAAGGGAGGTGGGGGTAAAGCATTGCATATATTAAATACGAACCTAATCTAATCTAACCTAGGTACCTTTTTCTTCCCCTAAACCCCCAAAAACTACAGTTTAAATATTGTAAATTGAATGAAAAACCACGCTCTTCGATCAATTTAGATAACAATTACACGCTTTACGAGTCTTCATCACTGCATTAATTCGACTGCCTATAGCTGAGGTGCCCATATAATGGGAAAGTATCAATAATTGTCTCGTTTAAGTTGTCGCTTGACTAGTTTTTCGCGATCCAATTCTCGCGCGTTTTCTGGCTAATAGAGAAGTACCAAATAATGCTACTAATAGCTCACCACAGCACAAAGCCACCCAAAGCAATGCATCCGCACACACTCCCCTCCTGAAATCAAGAGCCCCACTTTCGGGCCTGTTCTATCGGCTGTTCCTGTCCTTTAATGTTAATCTGACTTTATTTGGTTATCCGGATCAATATTTGTCTCACCCGTTTCACTGTTAGCATTAACCAAACTTGACTTTTTAGAGGTGTCCATATAACGGGAAAGTACTGGTTAACTTTATCAAAAATGGTTATGAGTAGGCTATGTCTTCTCAGTCGGCTTTATAGAGTACACAAATAGTATTTTCGCCGATCTTCATCAGATATTTACATACACCCGACACCGATAGCTAGGTCGGAATTTTCTCCTAGAATTGCGTGTGCTAGAGAGTGCAATGAACTTCCGCAAGAGTTGAGGTCATATAGGTCTCTCGGCTCCTTTAAAAAGAATGTGAAAAAATATCTAAAAGATTAAATATTTTTTTACTAGATTTATTTTATTATTATTATGTTTAGAATTTTTCGATATTATTATTAATTATCATATTTTAGTTTGATACTTCAAGGGGTGTGAGCGGAGGAGAAGTTGTGTTAAATTTATTGTTATTTGATGGCGGTTCGGGGTGGAAATTGAAGAGGACAGGAGGCCACGCTGTATTTAGAGTGTGCAATTATTACGGGCCCAAACGTGCATCAATGCACAAGGAACTAAGTTAAGTGTATTTTTATATATATTTTTTTGAATTAAAACCCATATTGAACTGAACTGAACTGATTAAAAAAAAATAGATTTTGCCAGGGGAGGGCAGCGGTGGTTCTGCCCTCTCTTACGACCGGCCAAATCTTGATTATCCCCCATTCCTGTCTCACAAAAATTTTCACGCCAAATTTTAACAAAATTTCCACTCATTAACAAAATTTTACCAACTGCGCCCTCTACTTTATTTCAATAAAAAAAAACTTAATTACAAGATGGCTATAGCCGTTAGATTATTTATTTGAAATTTTTAGCCCTAAAAGTTTTTGCGCCTGGTGCAAACGTCTTCTCATCTCCCCTAAAACCACTTCTGGGGGAGGGTGTAACCAATAATGTTAATCTGACTTTATTTGGTTGCCCTCAGTACATTGGTTACCATCATAAATATTAGTTATGACTACGCATTCTCAGTCTCTCTTCTGGAGTGTGCAAGTAGCATTTTCGCAGATTAAAAAGGATTTTCACCTGGAGGGGGGGGGCAACAGTTAAATATTTTCAGGAATCGTTATGTTTGTTACAACTATATGTAAATACAACAGAATGACCCTTTAGATATTTGTTTGACCTCCTAAGGGGTGGGGGGCTACCCCTCTTGCATTTTATTGCAGATTGTCAGAACCTAAGACCCAAAATCATGTGAATCTACAACTCTACGTGTGAATCTACAATCATATGAATCTAAAAATATAGTTTGCATGCCTTAAGTTTTAGGCTCCCTGTGAAACACGCGATTATGTTACAAGCCTACAGCTCTAATCTGCACCAATTGGACAAGGTGCTTATGTCATTCGATTCATTAATTTCACAGCTATCCTAGTGGTGGTTCTGGCCTCTCTTGTGCCCAGAGCAAAATGTTGATTAGTGCCCTCCCCCTATCTCCCACACAATTTTCAGGTCAAATTTCAACAGAATATCCATTTATTAACTAAATCATTTTCAATTTGTAACATCTTATTTTTTAGTTATTTAATTATTACTAATTATTATTAATCATTTTAATTATTATTACTTACTTTGTTTTTATTTTTAATCTATTCTATTAATTAATTATTTTTAATTATGAATTCAAAAATTAATAATTATTAATTAACAAATAATAATTATGAATTAATTTTAATTGATTAATCACTGGACTGCAGGACTGCAACCGTAGGACTGCAGAAGAAAAACTTGCAGAGGGAACCTAGACTAAACCTTGAAGCCGCCTCCACACTATGTATGTAATTTTCTATACTAAGAGGTTAAGTTACGTTGCGTATAAGCCTTTCACACTGATACAGGTCCTTGCAGAGTGTTTATAAAACCATCATAATCATCCTCAAAAATCCTCGTAGTCATCAAGAGCGAACTATTCAAAAACTAAAAGTGTGGAAAGGAGATGGGGATTAAAGCTCTGACCAAGTATGAGAGGCTATCTAGGAAAAGTTTATTAATTTGCTTTCAAAATTTACTAAAAAAATCCAGAATGCTGCTATATAGCAGCAGTCTATATAGCATTCAAAATTTACATTCTATATAGCAGCAAAGTCAATTTGACTTTGCCATAAGGTAATACAAATTTAGGCAATGGAAAATTCTGAGCAGAGCTAAAATATACTTGGAAATGCCTAGGTTACGGACTAAATTCCTTATTTTGTCCGTTATGTAATCTTATGTAATCATAAGATTACATAACGTAACGTAAGGTCTTAAACTAAACTAGTGTGAAAGTTCAACGCTGTGGCGTGAACGAACCACAAGGCTTCAGACTTCCAGTAAAATATAGCGGATCCAGGGGGTAGTTTTAGGGGCGTGTACCCCCCAGAAGTTCGAATATTGCACTAATCATAGGGTTGGAGGGGCAAAACATACAGGTGGGGGATCCAAATTTCTATTTGGCGGCTCCCCCAAAACATTAATTCTATATGCGCCCTTAAATCTAACTGCATAAGAGCAGATGACAAACTTCAGTAAAATCTTATTATGGAACTCACTACGTAACGCTATGCAAGCTGCCAAAAAGTCTCAAACCTTGTTTATAGCATAATAAAAAAAAAATGAAATAAATGCTACAGAATTCATAAGAACGTTAAATCGCTTATATGACGACCATAAATCAGTCTGCTGTCAAACTTGAGTGAAATAAAATTTCCACTCATTTCACGAAACCTTCGTTAACGGTAAATTTGATTGTATACATTTCGTTTTAAAGCTGAAAGCTATTTCAAGTATAATGTTTGGATAGAAAAAGGAGTGATTGCAAAGTTGTTTTTTACTGAATTTTTACTGCGAGTGTATATACTAACGAAGCTAATAAGTAGGTTGTAGATCCATGGGCGCCCATATGGGGGGGGCAGAGGGGGGCTCCAGCTTACTGGGGTAAATATAATAAAAAACTATTTGAAGTAGCTTATTTTTTATTTTAGTGACAATTAACATTCTGTTTTATTTGAGGGGGTGCTCACTTAAGAAATCCCGCAGACCGGCTAGCGTTAGCCACGCCCAGTTGGTTCACCACACCCGGCATGAAGTTTGACACATGTTGTATGTTGACGTTTATTGTAGTGAAAGCGTACCGCGTGTGTCAGAAGATGTGGCACTTCGAAGTACACCATCTGATGGAAATTGGGAACTCCTCGGTTTTTATTCTTTTCTAAGGAACTATGATACTCAGTGTCAGTTTTTAGCACTTAAAACGTTCTAAATTACTTCTATGTCTTCAAGTTCGGAGAAGGGATCACATTTCAAAAAAAAGATAAGAAAAGGCAAATTTTACGAAAAATGAAGAGAACTATAGAGAAAACCGCAATAGGCTAATCATGCAATTTCAATAAAGTACCTTGCCAGAAGCAACCCCCCTCCCATCAGCACATATTACCTACTTAACACTTTAAATTAGTAACTTCTTTTGTTACTAATTTTTCTTTACGAATTATTGACTTTTCTTCACGAATTAGTAGCTTTTACTTCACATATTACCGAATTTTCCCGAATTGCCGATTTTCTTCACGAATATTATTAGTGTTTCTTCAGTATTTAATTTTTAATGTAATCATTTTAAAATAATCAATAATGATTGGCCATTTATACACTAGATCGCCACGAGTCATCTCTAGAAAGTTACCAAACAAACTTTAAATCAAGTCTTAAGATCTTTAAACACCTTTCTTTCTTCCACTCTTAAATATCCTCAATACAATAATATACCCAATTTGTAATGTTTTGGTCCTTTTCAAAACACATTTCCTTTTAAACGTTTTCAGTATGTTTAAAATTACAACAAGATTTAAAGAAAATGCCGTATTGAAGGGAATAATAGATATTAATTGGCGGCCCTGCCAATTAACATCTAGTATGTACCCAGTACCCGTTTTCGAAAACGGGTGCTGGGGCACTAATCACTGATATAACCTACACCCGAGGCACTCTTTTCGTTACCTTCAATCTGGCAGTTACCTTGGATTTTTCCGGGGGGGGGGGGCAAGATTCGAAAGATACTTTCCATTTGATAATTTAAATCAAAAATGCCCAGAATTTCTGGAAAATTTGAATTTTGGGGAGACTAGGGCCTGTAATACAAAATGGTAATTATTCGTATCTTAATTCAAATTTAGTGCCACTCTCGTGCTGAACACCAATATTACTTTTCGCCAAAAAAACTGTTACCAAAAACAAAACACTTCTATTTAAATATAAAACTTATAGATTTAATACAAAACAGAATTTAAATAATTGTAATTTATTACCAAGCTTGAACTTGAAGTACGTTCCAAATGAACCATGAAAGGTTCATTTATATTTATATTAATATAAAAAGATTGCGAATTCTTTAACAAAAAACTATATTGGCGTTCGACGCCAAGGTGGCGCTAAGACCGAAGTGAATTGTCACTAATTTGGGTGCAGCTTTAGTTTTTCAATAGGGCTTATGTTTCCAAAATCTCCAAAGCGGATATTTCTTTCAAAAAGGGTTGAGAATCTTTTGAAGCATTAATAGCGAAAAGAGCTTTAAAAAATATTTTCCGGCTACACTCCAGGTCCTTACATCTCTCTGGGTGTTGGGGGATTTTTAGTCACTTCTGTTTTCCCCATCTATGTACCATTAACGCGACTCTCTGCTTTAGCATAGCCTACAATATTGTAGAACGAGTTTTATGCACAATCCTTTTTTAGAGGACTCTAAAACTGGACCTTGATTTCTTTTAATAAATAGAACTATCATTTCGTGTAGAGTATTTGAAAGAAGTGGAGGGTGGTCTAGCCAATTTAACCCCCAGAAAATTTGAAAGATGAGAAGCAAAGAACCTTACTAGCCCTTATAGTTTATCTCACGGTTGCGGCGCCCGTCTAACTCTTCACGACAATATCCGGTGTTGGGTCATCAATATAAAAGACACTGATGATCGTTAGATAAGAAAGAGCCTCGCCTTGTGGAAAGCACATAATTTGATCGAAATTATTTTGACTATATTGTAGCTGTCGCGTAAAGATCGTATATGACATTTTTACGCGTCTGAAATAATTCCCAAAATCAGAATGCTCTCAAAGGAAGGATCAGCAAGGTAATATAGAGCAGGAGGATCGAATTCTGATTGGAGATTCATTGACCATTTGGTTCGTCCTCTGAAAACAACTTACGAAAACGGTTCTTTTTCCAAAAGTGAAGATGTCATATATGGCCTTTAGGCGTGATAGCGACAATATGACGACAAATAAAGCCCTAATTGTCAGAAATATATATATATATATATATATATATATATATATATATATATATATATAATATATATATATATATATATATATATATATATATATATATATATTATATATATTATATATATATATATATATATATATATATATATATATATATATATATATAATATATATATATATATATATATATATATATATATATATAAATATATATATACAAGTTCATATTTCCGGAAAATGTTACAGATATAGACAACGAAATTGTCTAGGGTAAAAAAACAGAAACAACAAATAATATCGGGAGATCTTACTAAAAGTGACAGAAATACAAAGTTTGCTGAGAAACAATTTTTATCTTTGCATCTTATATTAGCATAGAAAAACAGTTAGGTCTGAAATATGGCTGTCCAATTTAATAAAAGTTTTATCAATCGGTATCATAAAACTATATAGCTTATTTTATTACTTTTTAAGCAAAGGTACCTTCATGCGATATGTTGGAGCTTTAACGAGTGTTGGCACTCCTCGCCAACGACGCATATCCAAACAATCCCTTCCTAAAAGAACTTTGACGTGCCTAGCAAAGTCCTTCAATAAAAGTTAAGAAGACATTGAATCCTTTCCCCTACCCCCAGGGTACTATGTACTAACTGAATTGGAAATCACTGTTAAAGTGGGAAGACGTCTCCTTAATAAGAGTTAAGTATTTTCAGTTAAAACCTCGTTTTCATTCTTGTAAAACTGATATTACCTTTTCCTGGAGACACATCACAGTCTCTGGGCAGGTGTCAATCACCTAGCAGGTTACCATGACTACCTCACTAGCGCCACTAAAGTTTTGCGATCAATAGTCGCACTAATTACTGCCATATCAAACACCCCGACGTCTGTCACATCAAGAATTGCATTGCCTCACGATTCTGTCGGATCTGATTGATGGAGGACAGAGAGAGAGATAGAGAAAGCGGGCGAAAAGAGAGACAGTCTCTTAAATTTTTTCTCTCTTTTGTTAGAAATTAACGATGGACTTAAAAATTGAGCCAAATATACTGACAGAATCATAATAGGATACAATTTATCTGGGCCTACAGCACCGCACTAAGACATAACCTGTAAAGTATTTATGACAATCATTTAGCAAATAGATTCGTCTTAGTAGTTATCGTAGTCAGTTAATGTTCGTAAACATCTAGCAGATTTATTTTTTGTGGGGGGATTTCAAACAGTAGCGGATCCAGGGGGGGGGGCGCCCCCCTAGCGTAGTCTAAAGTTGTGTAAAATCCTGGATCCGCCCCTGATTTCAAAGGAGCTAAGTTTTAGAGAATTGTTAATTATTACGTAATGTTTATTTAATATGTAGTTAATTATTTTAATTTTTTTCAATTGATTTCTTGATCAAATTAATATTTAATTAAAACTTCAATAAACTAAATTGGTTACTTCTGTATTAGTCAGTACACACTCATGAAGTGAAGTTAGGTTAATCCTAATGAAATATATCAAAAGATGATGAAAATATAATACTTTAGTTTATAAAATAATATAATTTGGGCTATATATATGCACAAGAAGGGGTGGGGGGTGGGGATAAAGTAGCCTACCCTTATCCCCACCACCAGCCACCCACCCTAATGTGCAGATATATAGCCCAAATCATACAAGTCCTATGCATTCTACCCCCCGGCATTTGTCTTTGTGGCTATGATACCGGTTTTTGTAGATCTTACATTGATCAAACTTCTCGAGTGTGTACTGGCGAATATGGAAGCACCCTAATTTGAATTAATTTAGTTGATTAGCATGTTTAATTATTTTTTTTTTTTTTCATAGACTGTAGAGGTGCCTAGAGTGGTTATTAGGGTGATCGTTGTCAAAGAGTCCGTGGTGCTACCCAAGGTTTCAAAAGTGTTTCCACTAGCAACGCTGTATCTAGGCTTTTTGTTAAGGAAGGGGGAGAGTACAAAAAGATTTTAAAAAACGCAATAAAAATCTTTTTTATACCATGTTAATGTTATTGATTATTTACGAGTCAGACAAACATTCCTAGGGAGAGGAGGGGTTGAAACGATCACCTCCTCGACACGGCCCTGATCATAAGTTTACGCTTTATTTTTCTAGCTCGCAAGGCTTGTTTTTAGGAATCATTCAAATTATTCCGATGATGTTTAATTACGTTTTTGTTTTGGGTGTTTTATTTCAAGCTTTAGCTGTTGTTTCCTCTTTTATCCAATATAGTCAATATTTGGAGTGATTAGAACTTGTCCCTGGAGCAAAGTCTCTCTTCCTAGGTAACTTCATCCCCCCTTCTCCCCTCTAAAAAAATAGTCAAGAATGATGAGGAATGAATTGGAATGAGGGTTTCTTAACGAAACAGTCCTTCACGTGAAGAAACAAAAATGAAACATCGATTTTAATGATAAACAGATGTAACATTCTGAAAAACTTACTTTTCCAATGTCTCTGTGTAGTTGCTTGCATAAAATCCATCAAATTGTTCGCTGATGTAATAATGAAATCGAATGAAATAAAAAAAATAAATAAACCCTAATTCTATTGGAGTAATTAATGTTAGAAATCACAGAAAGTAATCCACATGGTGCCCGCATAGCATCTAACCAAAACAACAACCTGCCAATGTGAAGTAATGTCAAATGAAGACAAAGTCGGTGACAACCACAACATTAAGCTTGTAAACACACCTCTTTAGTTATAATCCTTACTTAAGGGGCTAATTTGTCCGAAGTTCCATAGTGGCCTCCCACTGGCTTTGAAAGGCGGCATGACGGGTAGACCGTATGCTAGGGCAGGTGTCACTGATCACAACATCTCGATTCAGAAATCAAAGCAATGTCTATTAGCTTGTTACAATGTGTCAGTTCAGTCATCGAGTGGAAAAGACGCAAGCAGTCAAATCGACAGGGAGTATGGAGTACCATCCTCAAGTTCTGATCTTGAAAGTTTACATGTGCCACAAAATTTAACCAGCATCTTAAGGATACGAAGAGATCAAATCCCTAGACCGTTTTATTAGATAACCTGTAAGGGGAATTGATGTTAGACCCAGGTGTTCGAACTGTTGCTGGGATGAAGATATTATGATTTACTTGGAGGCAACCAAAGAATAAGCTTTTCTAAACTTGGTGGGATCTAGAGATAACGTTAGCCGGTGTCCCGGCATACGGCGGATTAACGTTGCGACAAGTTTTTACTAGTTAGTTATACAGTGATATAGTATATATCACTATATGATATAGTTATACAGTGATAGTAGTTATACAGTGATAGTGACGAAACCGAAATTTTTGTTTTTCAAAACAGGTTCAGCTCTATGAAGTTGAGGAAGGGGAGGGACGGGGTCAGACTTAGAAAAGTATCTGCATGGCCATTATGTAATATGAGTCATATTTTAAAGAACTTGCATCCGATTTAAAGACGGTTGAGACTCCAAACCCAGGTTTTTAGTCCAAGTGTTGTCCGTCCTAGCATATAGTAATGAATGAGCATTACCCCCCCCCCCCCGGGCTAAAAAACAAGATTCTATTATTATATTTCCCCTATTGTATTCTTGATTATTCGGAAGTCACTTATTGTTTTGTGTTTGTTTTCATACTTACACCCCCTCCCCTAGGAAATTCTTGTTAATTTTCTTCCTTCCATCACAAATTTTCAAAATGAACCTCGCACATTATTGCTTTAACAGCCATTTAAAGAATACTAAAGGCGAGATTCCTTTGAAAAGATAATAAATAATTGCAATATAAATTTTAAATAATAATAATAAAATACAAGGTTCTTGCTATACATAGACTTATTCTCTCTAAACTATAGCCATGTAGAGATTAATATCCTACCTTGTTTGGGAGAATTAAAGACTTCTCGGAAAACTTAAAATAATTTGATGAATATACTGCCATGTTTTGCAACAAAGTTAGAGGTATGTCAATAAATCTGGTTTTTGGGTAATCAGGATTTTATTGAGACCGTTTATCACATCTAATTAAGATATACGTTGTCTTGTAAGCAGTTTCAGGTCAATCATGTTTAAGGATGGGTTCTTCTATATTAAGGAATACGGGAGATTGCATCCACGAGTAGCCTCATAAACCCAAAAAACACACTGGTTATTGCTCTGAAACAAAGGTTCTTTGCCCATTAGGACGAGGAGGGGGGTCAGAGCTCACCCCCCCAACCCCAATTTTTCTTCTGGGTATTTCTTATTTAAATCACCAAATAAAATTAGGGTACTTGTCTATTATGCGCCACGGTACTTATGCATTATATGGTACACACGAAAGAAGTCAAGTTTGGTTAATGCTAATGAAATAAAATAAAATAGGATGAAAATAAAATAGTTTAGAAACTAATTTGGGCTATATATTTGTACATTAGGGGGAAGGGTGGGGTGTAAAGCATAGCATACATTAAATACGTAACCCAACCTAACCTAGGTACCTTTTCCCCCTAAACCCCAAAAAACAATAGTTTAAATATTGTAAACGCAATAACAACCACGCTTTGCGATCCATTAATCTATCGCAAATACCCGTTTGACTGGTTTCCTTTAGCATTTCCCTATACAGTATATAGCGTCGTGTACCAGATAATGCATAAGTACCTGCACCACTGACTCAAGTTTACGCTGTGTAAAACTCGAGAACTAACCGGTTTTTCGTTACTTTAGAAACAAATTTGGGCTATATATTTGCACATTAAGGGGGTGGGTGGGGGTAAAGCATAGCGGGTCTGCATACAAAACATGTTTTAACTTCAAATGTCCAAATACTTTACCCCCCACCCTAATGTGCAAATATATAGCCCAAATTACATATTTCCCATCTATTCTGTCACTTGTCTTTGTATTGTCTCATGCTAAGCTGAAAGAAACTAACGAAGAAACCGGTTTGTGTTCGATTTTTACACAGCGTAAACTTGAGTGAGTGGCGTATACTACACAAGTAGCAATTTTTTTTATTGAACCTCCCCCCCCCCAAAAAAAAAGGTCATGTATAAGTGCCTATTTCATGCCATTAGGGCATCCGATCTTTTCAAATGATTTTTTTTTATTAACACCATACATAGCAACACATGTTTGACTGTATCTTATTAGTAACCAATAGTTGGTTTAAAGCAATATTGTACCAGTGAAATTCCAAAAATAAACGAATTAATTTTTTCCCAAGAAACCAAATTTGGCGACGATAGTTCCTTCATTGCTTGACAGAGTTTTAATTATCAAGAAACAACCTAAACAAACAATAATTGATGTATGTCTTTTACTCCAAGTAGAACAAAATAAAAATATATTTATGAAATACCCTAAAAACTGGCTTTTAGAACCGCCACCTTACACAAGAAATTAACACCTCCCATGATGTGAAAACGAATTGACTAGCTGCCAGAATATTTCAACAAAAATTTTGTTATAAGCTTTCTTAACAAAAAGAATTTCTTGTCTGTGTTATCGGTTTTACACGTTCACAAGGTCACTTTTAAAACCGACAATTTATGGTTTGTGGCAACCCTGGATATGGATTCCACTGTCATTCAAGTTGGAAGTGTAACTTATCAACTGGGGGGAAATTCGTAAACCAGACAAGTAGCTTTCAAATTAATTATTGAAAGAGACATTTAAAAATGTTGAACTGAAAATGAAAGACGTTTTCCAGGTGACAGATAAATGAATGTCTGCTGACAACTTAAAAAAAGTACTTCTAGTACAATGGTATTTTCCTGGGATATTATCAGACGAAGATTAGAGAGTATTTTGTAAAAAAGGATTCCAATGATGTTGGAATCAGAAATAAATTGATTTTGAAGTGGTATAGGAGACAAAATTTAGAAAATCAATAATTTTATTTTGTTGAACGAAAAATTGTTTTTTGTTGTAATTTTTAAAAGTGAACTGAATATTACAAAAGAATGAATATTCCGACCATAAAGCGTGTATTGTAATAGATTGTTGAATCTAGTGCTCCTGGGAAAGGGTACGATTCAAACAATCGTCAATGCTAATCTAGCATCCTTAATTAATAAATTGCTAATCTTTAATTAATAAAATTCTAATCTAGAATGTTATTAAAGAATTGAGTTAAGAAGGCGAGGCTGCTTGGATCTTTAGAGGTTTTATTTTCCGGGAGTTTTAGATTTTACATGGAATCCGGAAATCTGTTAAGAATAAGCCGGATCACCCCAGGGAAGCAGGGCAAATTACTTGATAATTTGAATAAGAAGTGCCCAGAAATTCAGAGAAATCTTGGATGTCGGGGGTGGATTGGGAACCCACATCCTCAAACTAAGCAGACTCTATCGATGGATTTAATCCTCGTTGTCTTGTATAATTTTTCTATGGAGATATTTAGAAGTTGTTTTTTCCAAAACGCCTTACATTTTTTTTCTCTTCCGTAGAATAATTGCGAAATAGAGCTTTTGATTTCCTTTGTATTTCTTTTTTTTAAACTAAATAGGTATACAATTACACATTTTCTAAATTAGTCATTCTGATAAGTATATTATCACCCCCCACCCCTCACAAAAAAATAAGTAATAAATTCCCAAAGTCTCCCTTTCCCTGGGGCGAGCTTAAAAGTTAGTTTAATGAAATATATTACTCTTTATCTTTTTATGTACATGCCTTGATCAAGCAATTTAAAATTACTAGTATCTGTAATTTCCCCATTTTATTTCCGTATTTTGGGATCAGGGAGTGAAGTGACAAGAGCGATATATTGATCACAAATTCATTTCAGACTATGAATTCTGTGTCTGAATGTATTTTTACACATTTACAATTCGACACAAAGAAACTAATACAAGTCTTGGGATGATTTTTAATGAATCCGAGGGGTTGTGAACTTTAATAATCGTGTACACAAAATAGCGCAAGCCATATGTAGTGGAAACATGCCATGCGTGCAGTATTTTAGCCAGGAGTGACAAGAAGATGCACGACATGAGGGAAGTGTGCCATACATGGTGGGCCATGCGGCACTATGGTATACATGGTTGGCGGGGAGTAGATCATTTCAGCATGGATCATTTCAAAGCACACAAAGTTAAAACGAAAAATCTCCGGTAGTTTATTTTCGACGGAGCAGGGTAATTGCGCTTAGGACTGCATAAGGTACCTATTAGTTATCCCGACCACACTCAAGAAGTGAAGTTAGGTTAATCATAATACAATGTATCAAAATAAGATGAAAATATAATACTTTAGAAACAAAATTATGGAAACTACGACAGAAAATTCTGGAAAGCAGGCCGCCTAGAACGTATTACATTAAATGCCTAACCTAACCAACTCTATATATTAAATATTTAATTAAAAAATATACCTGTATAGTAGTTTATCTCACTGAGACTAAGCTAATATCTCCGAATGCAACAAAAACCGGTTTTACTCAGATCAAAAAATTGAGTGTTGTCGGGATAACTAAAAAGTACCCTGCATAAAATGCTGAGTATAAGAACAATATACCAATTACCGCTTCTTGGGGAATCTGGGTTATAGAAAACTCTTTTTGAGTAGATATCACTATTCCATAAGCGTTCTAATTTTAAACTTGATGCACTGTTGCCAGAAATACAGCTAAATTGTGAGTCAATAATGTCTAATTTGCTACTCAACGATGAATCAATGACAGCGGCAGTCTTTATTTCGGTGAAGATTAGTATAAATTAAAGAAGCTCTCTATTTTCTGAGTTATGAGCAAATGCCAGGACTCTGAAAGCATTGTAGAATGAACACGATTTTTTAAAATTTCTGATAAAAAAAATAAATAAAAAAAATTGCATTTTGGAAAAAAAATATTATTGAAGCATCTTCAAGTTACTTTCATGTATATTTCCTAAAAATCATAAGTTTTCACGGTACTTCGAGCAGAAATGTGAAAACAACAAATACAGACATTTTGTTCCTCGGTTTTCATAATTGAAACTTACGAAAAGAACTTATCAACAACTTATAAAAGCTAATTTACTTTAATTAATCAAAATCAAAATTTAACTAATTCAAATCTATGAAACACAGACCTAATTATAAAGAATTAAACTTTCCTTGTATTAGGTCATACATAATTTTTCCATTTTCTGACACGCAATACGTTCAGTGGCGTCAATTGAGGGAGAGGGGGTTTATGCCCCCTAGAATTGTAAAATACCTTTTTTGGGCGGTATTTTCATGATAATTGTTTTTTTTATAATTCATTAGGAACTGAAAAATAACAAATTTGCCCCCTTCTAGATATTGAAAAATAAATCATCCCTAAATTTCTCAAGGCTGTTACTGCTGTAAAAAATGAATGGTGAATTTTCCAAAGGGTCGCTCTCTCTCACAAATCACAACCACTAGGTGACATGTGCCTAGCGTGTTGGAACTTTGCGGCACACGTGGCGTTCCGAGACGTACACCAGGTCACCAAAAGCCAGCACCCCTCGGAATTTTTCTTGAAGAAAAGCGACTATAAAAAGCTTGAGTATGGCTCAAATATTAAAATTTTTGAAAAAAAGTAAAAGAATATTAAAATTTAATTAAATATTAAATATTTTAATTATTAAATATTTTAATTAAATATTAAATATTTAATTAAATATTAAATAATATAAAATAAATATTAAAATTTTCAGAAATATTAAATATTTCTGTGGCGCAGAACATGAAACTACTAATATTACTCAAATGAAAAGCGCCCATCTAGACGCAGCTAAACTTTGTATAATATTAAACTTGTCTTGGGGTCATGAACTAAGTCTTAGCAAAAAAAATACAGATACATATTTTCCCACTTTTGTTCAATTCACTGCGAATATAAAAATTAATTTTAAGTTTTTTTTTCCTTGGCTTTGTTGCCAAAAAACGATTTTTTTACTCGTCTCCAGGAAATTTATTATAGCTGAAACGAACGCCTATCTATTTACCTTGTCAATGAAATATAATATATATGGTACCCGTAGCAATGTAATAGCCAACGGAACAAACAGGGTAAAAATCTGTCTGTTTTTTCACGGAAAATAAGTAAATTTTCGGATAATTTTAGCTTTGAAAGCCAGTACCTATGGAAGTACTGATTTCTATTATCATTTTTTTTTCCATTTTTATTATTTTTTTTTTTTTTACAGTTTGGTTAACTACAATATCTACTATCTAACATGTAAAACTAAACTCAAATTTACAAAAGTTACTTGCTTCAGTGTTTCCTCCCCTCTAGTACCACTGGGCAGGGCCGTATCCACGATTTTTTTTCGGGGGGGGGGGGGGGTTACAAAACGATCTTTTTTCGGTGTTTCAAAAAAAAACTTTAAAAACACACCAAAAATTTGTTTATATTCATTTTTGTTGCGTTTTAACGGGTCGGACATACATTTTGAGGGGGTCCAAACCCACCTAGCCCCCCTGGATACGGCCTTGTCACTGGGGCCAAGGAGAGGGTGTGAAGGTGTGAGAGATTTTACAGAAGTATATTTGTATTTTTCATTGAGGAGTAAAACAAAAAGGACATTAAGAAAATACATATTACTATGGAGTAGGACTAAGAGTAGCTCAAAGTCTCTACAACTCCACCATGCAGATTCTTCAGTAAGGTAGTAGTCTGGGTTAAACATTCATCTGCGTCAATTTTTGGATTTTTTGAACATTCTTAAAAAAAATTACATACAAATTATACAGATCCTGATCAACTTACAAGTCCACTACCCTGATTCTGAAATAAGGTAGTAGCTTGTGTTAAAAATACATCTGGGTCAATTTTTGGATTTTTTGAAAATTCTTAAAAAAAAAATTACATGCAAATTATACAGATCCTGATCAACTTACAAGTCCACTACCCTGATTCTGAAATAAGGTAGTAGCTTGTGTTAAAAATACATCTGCGTCAATTTTTGGAACTTTAAAAAAAAATTACATATAGATTTCTGCGCAGTATGACCTAAAAAATTAAAAACCAATTTTCCATTCTACAACAACAAGCAATTTAATGGTTACAATTTTCTTTGTTCATAAATGCTTTATAGGTTTGGGCAGATTTATGCAATTCTTTGACGTAGTTCATCGAATAGGTGTCATTTCAAAAAAGAATAAAAGTCTATTTAAACATAACTTTGAGATTTATTCATCATTTTTGAAAATTCAGGTTTTACGACGAAGACTAGCTTTTCACCGTAAGTAATACAGTTTTTGCGTGTATAGAACCGTCATAACTTGAATTTTCAGGATATGATTGATTTGCTTCTGAGCGAAAGGATGAAGAAAATGCTTCGTGCATAGAAATGACCAAGGATTCATCTGTTTTGCTATCTGATTCGGACGAGTAAAGGGAGGAGTTCGGACAGTTTGTCGTATGATGGATGAATGGCATATTGCTTGCTAGTGAAATTCCCTTTTTAAGACTTCTTGACAGAATTCTGGTGAATTTGAGCAAAAATTGCATATCTCATCAATGTCTGAAACCAACATAAAAAGATGAACAGATTTCAATGAAGAAAACACTTAGATTAAAGGGCTATTCACTCTTTTTTGTCGGTTTAAATTAAATAGTTTCTCCATCGCTATCTTCATGGTTGCCGCCAGTGAAAAAAAAATCACTAGATTTTAGTAATTTTCTTCAATAATCTAGTGATTTATAAGCTGATTTAGTGATTTTTTTTTTGCTTAGGCAATATCAAGATCACTAGAAATAGAGAAAAATCACTTGGGGTGGCAACCACGGCTATCTTATGTGCCTCTGACCAGGGCAATCGGGCCAATATCCCGTTTTAGAACCGTCTCTCGAATACTATCTCGTCCATTCATACCTCTGGTGTACACAAGTCAACCAAATGAGTAACTCCTTGCTCAGACCCGATCACCGAAACGACTACTTCAAAAGAGCCGACATGTTCCTCAAAAACTGAACTTTCTTCTTTCTTTACTAATAAATATAAATTAAAATGAATAATTTAACAATATTTGATATTAACAGATTCAGTAATATAAAAAGAGTGACGCACAAAATCACGAGCATTCAGATCTTAATTCAGAGAATCTATAAGGATATCAAACACAATATTTAGAAGGGTCAGTTTTTATTCAAAATGCATCAAAAGGACTTGGATTAAACAATGCCAATTATTCTATTTAATGCATACATATCTAATATATTATATTAAAAAATGTATACAATTAACATATATAACTAATTAATAAATAATCAGAAGTCTTTTATGAATTAGAAACCTGTATATAATTAATTAAATATTACATTAAATACATACTTATTTTACATTGTTCATTCTGATAAATTATAAATTGGATACATTTTTGGAACTAGTCACGCGTAATTTTGTTTTAATCGAAAAGCTTGACCTGTCCTATCCGAATGGTTAGCACACTGAGCTCGCAGTCCTATGTTCTTCAAGGCTGAGGTTCGAATCCTACCGTAGCCAATAATTTGATTTGGGACAGGGGTCAGTTGCATAACTCTGTAAGCACAGCCTAGGTCGACCCAGCTCTAAATGGTATATGGTGAAATCTGGGGAAGGGAAACAAAAAGGGTTGGCGAAAGCACAGGGTTGCTTGCTTCCAACTCCCAATCCCCAATGTCCTTTCTAACTGAATAGCCACGAAGAAAATATAAACACTCTCAGTTTGGACAATGAAGTTTAGTGCCATTCTTTTACTTTTTTTTGTTCCAGCCCGCTACCCTGACTAATTGAACATAGATAACCAAAACAAATTATATTGAAGATAAAAATATCCAAAAGTAAGTCATACTTGGAATTCATATCATTCATATTGGATAGTAATTGCTGTGATTCAGATCACGGGCTGCATCTAAATTTTCAAGGCGCTATTCATAGCCTGCGCGCCATATTTTTGATAGCTAGATTTGTTGGAAGAAAAGATACACACCGATCATAAAGCTTCTATGTCTAGAAGAAAACTTGACTCTTTGAATAAATTGTCTTTAAATTTCAAAATCAAACAGATCCATATTCTTCACTTGAAGTAGCAAAATTTTTCGTGAGAATGGACATTTGCCCAGTTTTTCCTGCTCGGATTTGCCCCCCCCCAATTGAATTATTTGCCTTATATTATACGACAACACTGTCAACTCTATATTACACGAGGGCTATACAGAAACAAACAATGCAGACAGATGCAAAAGCGAAGTCCAAGTGACAGAAATCATAAATTTGATCCGAATGTATTTTTGATGGAAGTCTCCGGCTGTGAAAAATAGTCCAATGTATCTCCAGAGTCAGGACATAGAGAAGAAAGAACTTGGAGTCGGAAACTAGTGAATTTGGACGAGAATTTAACTATTTACTGAATATACAATCGTCTATTTAAAACAAACTATGGAAATATGAAGACTAAGGGTCAAGTCACATCGTCTTATTCATGTTGTTTTCTTCTTCCAAGGTGTGAGAGATTTTGGTTTGAGAAGCTCCAAATAATGACGGTGAAGAGTTGTGGATACGGGGTGTGCCCCGAGTAGAAGTCGTCCTTAGTCTAGGTTGCCAGCTAGAGCTTTAGTCGCATTTTTTTAACTGCACAAACTAAACTGTACCTAAGTCAGGAAGGGGGGGGGGTCATCTCAGTGGTTGACATAATGTAACAAACTTAAGTAAAATTGCGTAAAATTAAACTACATCACTTCCACGGGCGGTCACTCTCCTCCAAAGGATTCGCCACTGATGTTACTAATTTTGATGTGATGCCTTAATCTTACAGCCTTTGCTACTTCTTTCCCTATGATAAATTTTATGGTAGTAGATTTTTTTTTAAGTAGAATTTACTCGGATTTGTGTCTTCTCTATAATTAAAGTAGGCCTTAACTCATATTTCTTATGTGAGCCCGCCAAGGGGGTAAGCCCTGCTAATCTTTTCCTAGAGCGGAGGAGGGAAGCGGCATGATAAGTTTTGAAGTTTTAAAATACGAGATTGTTTTACGTATATTTTAGATCTTCCAGGGGGAGGGCGGTGTTGAGCAATTTTTGACGGTACCCAAGCAAATAGTTGCGTGTTTTTGAGAACAAGATTTATTTGCCAAATGAAACTGAAAAGATTAGTCGATCCACCCATGAGAAACAGCAAACCCTAATGTTCTATCATTCACGCCTCCTCGAAACGGCAGATTTTTTTTTTGAAATTGGCCCTGCTTCAAAGGCCCTCTCCTAACAACCTTAATTGCTACCAATCGAAATCATTCAACTATGGCACACAAGATTCTTGGGCTTTCAATTTTTACTAAAAGATAAAAGTCTCTGAATGGGAATAAAATTAGCTTAACCAAAAATCAAACACATTATGCAATTTATTAACGATTTTGAACAAGGCGTGACGTGTAAGATCGTAACGTGTTTTAGGATATCCTCCTTACTCTATTGATTAGTAAAAATCACTAGAAGACTTTTTCCGATTATTTGCTGAAGATACAATATACACAATAGCAGGGATCTACTCAGGAGACAGGGGGATCAAGGCCCACCCCCGATGCCTTATAATATTTGTTTTCTTTTATTGGTCCCCACCGATTTTTTTGTTAGCCCCCTTCAAAAATATCTTAGTGCGCGCTTGCACAATAGGTACTCAAATGTCCAACAGAGAGCACAAAATTTCATCAAGGGAAAAGGACAGAAAGACACAGGAAATTAAAAGATTTAAAATATGAATCTTTAATAGAAGGAGGGGGCCTTTCGGGTTAATTTTACAGAAATATATTCATCTTCTGAGGTGTGCAGGCATGTGCGTCATAATCATCTAGATTACTTAGGAACTTTAAGCTGCAATTTCTAAAAATGTGTGTTTATTTTTCTTTTAATTTGTTTGGTTGACCGATGTGTTTGTAACGTGTTCCAGCTTCATTGGTTGCACGTGAAGACATGATTTTAACTGCTTTAAACGGGAAATACAAACTTACACAAAAAAGATAATAAAGGGTAGCAGACAGAGTTGCGATATTGTTTTTCTCTTGGTTGGGCGTATTCAACCAACCTAATCTAAAAATGGGTGCCAATGGTCCCCACTGCCCCCTTTATGTTTCTGATAGTGAATAATTGATGCCTCTGTTGTTGGAAACAAGTATGTCAGTAATCAATCAATTGCATTCAGTCCGTCACATCAAGAAACGCATAATCAATCATTTGTTCGTCAGGGTTTGCTATCAAGGACTTTGAAATTTTAAGTCGGGTTAGAGGCCGAGACAGACATAGCACGTTCAGGTGATTTCAAACTCATAAAAATATAAATATCTTACGTTTTAGTAGATAGCCAAAACTCTAAGTACCAAGGACAGTGACAACGAAATCCGACTGTTTGATTTGGTTGAGTGGAAACTTACAGAACCATATACATCTTAAAAAATAGAAGGAATGGGAAATTCAGTATTTAATAACAAAGATCTCCATATGCAGCGATGAAATTTTTCGAAGAGTTACTCACTTCTCGACAGATGGTGTACATTTTGGACAGTCACGTGTTTCGCACAGTTCTGCCACGCTTGGCACGGTACAATTTCGGCATACTGGGGCACAGTTCTACCACGTTTGGTACGCGTGACCTGGTGTATGCTATTTCCGAGAGCGATTGACCCCTCGTAATTTTTGGTTGCATTGGTTGCATTTCCTTTGAAGGTGTAGTTGTCTTTGGGAACAGATCGTTAATGCCTGAATTTTGACGGAGAAGCGTAGTTACGTAAAGGTAAAGGATACGGCACTAGAACCTTAAAGTCCAACCCGGTGGTGCTGATTTCTGTTTCAAGGCCCTTCAGCCAGGAAGTGCAATGCGGGGTTGGGCCAGTCATCCTGTGCTTTCGCACACCCTTCTTGCTTACCTTCCCAAGATTTCTCCAGGTAACCATTTAGAGCTGGGTCGACTCTGGCTGAGCTTACAGAGTCACGCCATTGACACTCCGTCCCAAACCAAATAACTGGCCACATCAGGAATTGAACCCTCGCCCTTCGGAGAAAGGTTTCCAAGTACAGCGCGTCAACCACTCGGTTGAAGGGTAGTTAAGTTCAACAAGTTAGTTTTGCTCATTTATTTTCCCGGCTCAGCGTGGCAAAGTGGCGAAAATCTGGTACTGTCCTATAAACTTCACAATTTTATAACAACCGCAAGATAAATCTTAAAAACCGCGACTTTAGTGCATGAAGAGACTAAAGATGGGTGCAGTGGGCGAAAAAATTTTCTATTTTGATGTCCTTGGTACTCTAATAGAGAAAAACAGTATTTTTCTCAGTTGCGTAATTTTTGAAAAACGGCATGCTTTTTACCCTTGAAAATCGGGTTCAACATACTCAATACACTTTCTTGGTATTTTAAAATAGAAAGGTCCTGGGAATCAAATGATTCAATATTCATTTCATAAAAAGTGAACCTTATAAAGGTTATTACAGCCATAATGCCGGCACAGAGGGGTGCCCACTTTCACCACCTAGTGAGCACCTCATAACGGCACGTGTGCCGCAAAATTCCTTCACACTTAACACACTTCCACCAAGCTTGGCACGCGCTACTTGGTGTATGTGATTTCTCAAAGGGGGCGCTCCTTCGTACCTGCACACAAGGTAAATGTGGGGGATTCCCCTTAGATCAGTAATCTATGGAATAATGGAAGTCATTATGGAAGTAGCCTACTGCAGAAAATTATCGGTTTCAGCAAGCCGTTGTTTAATCTCACACGATTGGCTATGTGTTACAAACATTCCAGAACTTCTTAGACTGAGGAGATAATCATTATTATTTGTATTGTTAACAAAATAATCATTTCAAAGGACATATCACATAAACCAAACCAAACATATGAAAAGGCGAATCAAACCTGCAACGCGCAATATTTTTAAGATTTCAATTCAAAGAAGGAAGAAAAAGAACGACCAAATTATGGACAAAGTTATAATTATAGCCAAAATTATTATTATCGCTAATTTTCGGTTGTTATTATCTTCTCCCAAGTTTAGGCTTATTTGGAAATCCAGGGGAAGTATTAGTTAATTGGAACATTATTTTGCTCTAATCTCGAGTCATTGTTCTGTAACAAAAAAAATTCTCAAAAGAGGAGGGGGGTCAACTTCCTTCGTCGCATTGCCATTTAGCTTTAAGGTAGATGTTCCCTCTGAAACTGTGATTCCAAACATAGGTGCGCAGGCCCCAGCGGTGGGGCATGGCCATATTTTGGTGGGTCATAGGCAAGGACGTGGACCCTTCGGCTGATTATTCTTTAGAGCCTTAATAAAAAAAAGTTTTTAACCCCAATAATTTTCTTTCAAATGAGCCATTGAACAACTCTCTACGATGTTCTAGTGCCAAGCTATCTGTGGAAGAAAATATCTGGAAGAAAAAAAAAAGATGCCGTTTAGGCAGAATGCTGTAGTAGATGCCACTTTTCTTAATTTTCAAGCCAATATATTTCCCTTGCTGTTCAAGCCAAGGGACAGAAAGTTTCCTAAATAGGGGTATCAGACAAGGCGGTTCTAATGATGTGCTTTTCGTTTTGATCTATCTCTTTTTTTAGGAGTTATGGGTTTTTATATTTCTTAACATTGGACGTGATCCGCTGCAACCCGGAAAAAAAAAACATTTTTCATGTGAATGACGTCACATTTAAATGCATTAAAAAAATGACGTTATACATTGCATAAAAGTATTGTACTTAGACAATATTTTTCATTAGTATAAAACATACCTAGAGGAAGACCTTCTAAATTTTCATGAAGTAAATACACGTAAAATTTTGAATAAAAAAATTTAAATATCACAAGGTAAACATCAGGATTTTAGGAATGCCTAGGGCATGGCCCAAAATTGGCTGGGGATCACTGCTCTAAAACAAGTCAATTTGCGACAAGCTTGCACCAAAAGGTCAATAAACTTTGCATTCATCGTGGTTATAGCGGTAGCTGTTACCTAGTAAAGAATGAATTAAGACCTACAGTAACCAAAAATTAAGAAACGCGTTAAGAAAAAAAAACTGGCTAGTGAGAAAAAACAACCTTTGTACCTGATTCAGGAATCGTAATAGTTTTAGATCTATCCACTTACCGAGCCAGAGTTAAAAATTTCAAGGTCGTATCCAGGGGGGGGTAACGGGTTTTGAACCTCCCTCAGAATGTTTGTCCAACTCGTAAAAACGTAAAAAAATGAATATAAACACATTTTTGATGTGTTTTTTTAAGTTTTTTTTTGTAATCCCTCCCCCATAAAAAATCCTTTTGTAAACCACCACCACTCCCCCCCCCTAAAAAATCCTGGATATGACCCTGATAATATTACTTAGACTTTTTCTCAAAGGAGGATTTAAAATTGCTTTAAAAATAGAAAAATCGCTGTTTGTCAATGACCTTCAGGGAATTTTAAACCTAAAAGAAATTCCGGACTCCAAATTTAAAATCTGATTTCTTAGATGGAAGGAAATGAATCTCAGCCCTGAAATAATAGCGAAACTTTCATTTTTGTTGAAATACCTTAATGTTGAAAACCTTAGGAGAGTAGAAAAATGATAACATAAAATTTATATAGGGAACGTAAACTTTAACTGGAAGAAATAGAAACCCCAACTCAATCCCACAATTTCTTGACATGAGCACCCTATTTAGGTATATTTCTAATGACAGAATCACAGGTGTAGATATGCCGAGTCACACGCCGAAGTTATGTTTGATTGATACCGCAATGCGACTAAAAAGTTTGCCGGTGACTTAGCAGCTTCCCAATAGATTTTGACATGAGACCGATTGACGTTCTCCATCAGAGGTTCTATTGTAGTATTGACTATTAATATGCCATGGTTGATGTGGACCTTAATTACACCGAAGAATTCTTCCAAGTCCTATCTCTTTGAACAAAGGAGAACGATTCACGACTTGGAGTTGATTTATGTGACCCATAGTCCGACAGTTGATGGACTCCTGCTGTAAAAATTTATAACTTCGTCATTCTGAGAATGACTCAGGACAGAACAATTAATAGTTTTTTTTGTGGTTACTTTATAAAAAATCGAAGAACATTTATATTTTGCCTTGGGTGTTCCAGAATCATACAAACTAAAAGGGCCTGCAAAGTCGAATGTAGCCTATGTGCCATAATGTAGTCACACTTGTGAGTAAATTCAAAATCACACCACACTACAGCGTCAATTATATACTCCGTTTATCGTTTGCCAAGTTGAACTTTCGAGCATAAAACTTATGAGTGATTAGTCAGAGTATAGATTTAAAGCCTAATTTTATAAGATTAAAAAAGTAAGATTTTTGGAACGCGAAATTGCTACCAGCACAGACGTAACGTCAAAATTTTTACTTTCATTTTTTTACTTTTGACGGGAACTAGATGCTGCTCCGCCTCGCCCGACATCCATAATTTCTCCAACAGAAGTTTTCCATGAGGTACGGTTATGTGCAAAGGCTTCGACGTGCAACAGCCAATCACTGTCCCAGAGCCGACCGAAGAGGCGGAAGCTTCAAAACGGTTCTACGTCTCTACGTCTAACGTCAAAATATAGAGAAAACATGCATATATCTACATCTGACGCCAAAATGAAGGAAAAACATGATTCATAAATCATAGCTTTCTTATTGACAGGTTTGACCAAGGCCTCACCCAAGATTTCTGTTTGGGATGGGGGGGGGGTTAAAATTTACAAAAAGGATTAAAAATTTGTTTACATGCATTTTTGTTACTTTCTTATGAGTTGGGCAAAAATTTCGAAGGATGAGATCGAACACAGTACCCCTCCCCTGGATATGGCCTTGGGTGTGACTATAGTAAATCTTGGGCATAAATCAGAGTAGTTACTAAGCTCGCAGAAAGGTTAGTATAATTAGCAGAAAGTCAAAAAGGGTAAATTGTCCTTTCAAGATGCCTGAGTAACTCTTCGCCGTTTTAAATTAGGGCACAAAGTCCCAAGAAAGGCTTTTGTGGAGTGATTTTCCAAAACGGTTGTTTACTAGTAAAAATTCGGGTGTTTTAGGCTTTAAAAAATTGGCGGTAAATAATATTATGAAAATGTTTCCAATGCGATTTTCTATGCTATACTCAAAGATTTAATAAATTTTTTGCCCCCAGAGTTTATGTGTATTATTTTGGTGTTATTGGTTTCTCATGCCAACCCAAGTCAAACAGTAATGTTACAAAAACAGAGGCCCAGACACGAAAGCAAAATTTCGTTTTGAAAGGGGATTCAAAACCTCTGGAAGAGGCGGGAATCTTCGACAAGATATAAAATAAGCGGATTACCTATAGGCTTACGGGAAAATATTGAAAAAAAATGTACAGAAAAATCTTGAAAAAAAATGTTAAAAGGTTATTCCTTTGGGAGGGGGAGGGGAAGGGTCAGGCCCGGAGTCCTCTGGAATACAATCTTGTGTAGCCACTAGAACAAATATGATAATTCTTTGAATTTAACATGAATGATAACATTAGAAAAAGTTTTTTTTTAATTATATACTTTTTTTTTCCAGTCAAAACAGCGAAAGTTAAAATTTTATCACGCAAAAACTGCTTGTAATAGAAAAAAAAAATCCAAAAACGTGTTTGATTTCAACCCAAAAAGCCTAAAAATAAATTCATCGTTATTTATTAGATAAAGAGTGGTTTTGTTAAGCAGTTTAATTAGATGCCGATCTTTTACAAAAATATTTATAGAAACAACAATTCTTTTTGACACAGCATCACAATTATCAATATGGACATCGCCAAAATAAGAATCCCAAAACTGCTTCTTCTCTGCATGTCATGCATCATAACCAGTACTTATATGAAAGGTGGCTGAAACTGGGAAGACGTTGATTTACTGACGAATGCCCGTCTCAGACTTTTTGACTGATTTATAGTGGCGTCTGCTTTAACGCTATATTTATTATCCGCGGCCTTTCTTCGCAGCTGCCCCATAAAAAGGCACTTCTTTTGACATTCTTATGACCATGTGATCTGGATAGCAAAAGCAAAGATTTGATGTAAAATAGAAAGGGTCCATAAGCTATTCATCGTCGTATCTGATCGGATAAATCGTATTTCATTCTGACAAATACCAGTCAACCAATATTCAGATCTATAAGAATTAAATTAAGTTTGCGTTTTTCGATTCTAAAGAAATTCATTCCGTCTAAGCGTGCACGAAATGACTTCTTTTTTCTCGGGAGAGAGCAGACATTCTTCAAAATAGAGATCGTAAAATTCTTCAGATTTCAGAAAACCACTACCTCTCTAAGTGCCTCACTCCCAACACTGAGGCCTGATTCAGCTAATTTTCACAACTATACTTTTTTAAGTCTAGTTTAGTTTATGAGTTTCCGAATTCCTGATCAGCCTAACCGGGGCGGCGAATGAAGTTACGCTCACACTTTTGCGTAACCAACCGGTCTCCTTTTTTTCAAACAGTCCCTTATTTTTTTGGGGTAAATAAATATGGTTTTTCATACTTTTCTCTTCAAGTTCCTTATAATCAAAATCTACAGTGGGCCAACTATTTGGGCTTGGGGCGGGGGTCAGTGGCGTGACTCTGTAAGCTTAGCCAGAATCGACCCAGCTTTAAATGGGTACCTGGAGAAATCTGGGGAAGGTAAACAGAAAGGGTGCGCGAAAGCACAGGTTGGTTGACCCGCAATCCCCCATTACACTTCCTGGCTGAAGGGCCAAGCAACGGAGATCGGCACCGCCGGTAGGGACTGTAGGACTGGCTTGTTACTTTCTTGAAATGATAGTGGAACGGGGCGAAAACATGTAAGTACATGTAAGCATGTGATTTTGATTGATTGATTGACTGATTTTACCCATAAATGCTTGTTTTTTACCCAGTATGTACATGTAAGTAGCAGCACGTAAACATATACGATTTTTTTTTGTTGAGAGGGGGCATAAGCACACTCTTCAAAATAGAAACCGAAAAATTCATCAGTCTCTGGGAAGGACCTGCCTAACTCTGCACACTGTGGCCAGATTGAACTAGCTTTCCTCAACGGGTTTTATTGAAGTTTTGTTTAGTTTCTGAATTTCCAAATTTTCGATTGGTTAAACAAAACATCTTGCAAAAACTCCGAACAAAATAGAGTTTGAACTTGTCCTGATAAACAAATACACCGAGATCTATAAACGACGAATTGCAGCTTATTGAACTCTGAATTACTATAAGAAAATAATAATTGAAAGATGTTGCAATAAACACTTTGGGATATAGATCTAATAACAGCCCTTTATTGGGGGGCCGATAATTTATTTAAAAAAAAAAAAAACTATTTTGAAATTAATCCCAACAACGTGGAAAAAACATTCTAACGATGAATTTGGCATTATGAGCAACCTTAAAAGTGAAATTCATAATAATATGTGTAAATAGCACATTAAATGATCAATTGGCCCGTAAAATAGTTATTACCAGTGCCGTAAATAGGGACCTGCGGGGGTGCAGACTACCCCGGGAAGATCTTTCCGGGGAGGCGCGAAGATAAGAGAAGAAAAGAATTAACAAGAACGGAGAGTCACTTCTAGATCAAATGACGACCATGGCAGATCGAGTTCCAATTTGTAAAGATGTTCAAAAAGCCGTTGGAAACATCGTGGTAGAACGTGGTCTGGATTCAGAAGAGGAAATTGTTGAATGTGCTTCTGTAGAATGTCAAGCTTCCCGGCAACTTCTTATGATAGATGGTTGCAGAAACTTCGAGAAGCGCCCTTTCGATTCAAAACTGAATCTTTTTGTCCTTTTTAAGAAACCTTTCAAACCGCAGTCCCACGTACGGTCACAAACCTGGAATTCACAGAATTCAACCTATGTTTACTCCAGAGCATCGTGGATGTAATCCAATCATTTATTATGTTTTATTACTTGTGTAAATAATTGCCTCATTGTGTTATATGTCATCATGTTCACGAAAAGAAAATTACACAGCTGAATAGCATTAATGTCACCCCCATCGTTTTCTAAAATAACCTGTTTTAAGGCACGGAATGGGGTAGTTATTCATTAGTCAGAAAGCCAGTGGCACTTTTACAGTCCATGGCGGGTGGCATTTTTAGAGTTCATCACGGGTGGCACCCATGCTAGTTACGCCACTGCTTATTACCACCGTACACCAACTAACCAGACTTTTATTTCCAAGAGGGGACTGGTTCAGTTTTTTCTTGGAGGGGGGGGACCAAGAGGAAGGCTATTTGGGTAATTATGTGTTCAAAGGCAGACCTTTGACAATCAATTAAAGACTACAGTTACGTGACGAGGGCATTAACGTGAGCTGAATGTTGATTGAAGCCCGAGATTTATTGTATTTAAGTCTTCCCTTTCCGGAGAGGTAGAAAACTTTCCTGGATATATCAATGCTTCATAACAGACTCACGCATTAAAGATACACTCTGGGGGATAACTTACGTCCATTCTCGTCTCCATGTGCTAAACCGGGAAAATAGTGCCACTAAAAGAAAAAAGTGAGATAATAAAGACGTAAATCTGTCAAACTGGTCGACAATGCTCCGAACAAGAATAGAAAGACGGATGATATTGCTGAGAGACTGTTTCTGATCAAATATATTCCTTAGGTTAAAATGACTGGCATAGATTAACGAAAGTAGGGATTTTCGGGACAATTGCTTAATATAGCGGCATTTGTAGTGTCTAGTTTTTATGACTGATATTACTAAGGCGGGTACATACCCTGGATGTTTTTTTGGGTGGGTGGGGGACAAAACAATGAAAAGACAAAGTTTATTTGATAATTTCAATAAGAAGCGCCCAAAAATCCTAGGAAATTTAGGATTTCAGGGGGGGGCAAGGCTCCCCTCAGTATATCTCTGTAATAAGTCGTTATCTGTAATGCCGTAATTACCCTACTTGTTGCGTAACATCAAAACAACAATATAAATTTGCAGGCAACCACACCGGAAATTTATCGCATAGTTTTTCCTTGAAAGCGTACAAGTAGGCCAATTTAAGTCTTTATGCACAGATGGAGACAAACTCATTGCCCTCTCCCCACGAAGCCTCCTACCGACACCCCGTCCTAACACACCCGTTTTTTGGATCAACAGCAAAAAACAGTTTAACGGTATATTTGACTACTATTTAAGGATTATTAAAACCTCACCATTCCCAAGAGGAATTTAAAAGACCCCGTAAAAAATAACAGCACCCACTTCCGATACCTTGTGACACAAAATCTACGAGAAACAAGACTAACTTGGAATTTGTCTGGTCAATTTGAATATCTTCAATGTCAGACCTGACTAAATTCAAAGAGGGGACAAAACCGAGACATAGGGTTCATTCAATGACAGTGAAAAACGACTTCCAAACAGTCATAAAACTCATTAAGGATCACCCTAGTGACCGCAGATTGCGGAATGGAGAGGACATCATTATGTCGATTCTTTCACCAGGGTCACCACAAACAGTAGTTACTAGACACGCTTCATCTGGCTTATAGCTACCACTTTTAGCCAAGACTATAGCTTTCATAAAGGAATAACTTTAAAATCCATTTCAAGGGTAAAAATAACACTTTTCACAATAATTTAAAACTGTAATTCTTGTTTTCTTAAATCTTAGTTCAAATATCAAGTGGGTTACTGATAGAAGGGTTGTTTGGAAAAGGGACCCTTACAGGGAGGGTAAGAGGGACAGAGGCGGCTTTAGGGAGCGACGCGGAGGGGGCACTTACCCCATGCGCAGGAACTTTAGGGGCGCAAAATTTCAAATAAATAATCTTGCCTTTATAATCATTTTGTAGTTTTGAAATATTATCTTTATCAAAATAAAGTAGAGAGCGCAGTTGGCTGTAAGTAAAAGCAAAGTGAATCCGGAATTTTCATTTTTCTCATATCTTTTCATATACAAAGTACAAAAGTCAGGTTTAAATAAATGAAAAAAAAATTGTTAACAAATAATTATTTATTTTTTAATTCGGCCGGAAAATTTTGAGAGACAGGGAGAGGGGCGCTAATCAAGATTCTTCTCCGGGCGCGATAGGCCTGAACCGCCGCTGGAGAGGGGTAGGTTCCTCCCTCTATAAGGCCAAATTTAACATAAAAATTGGCAAAAGAAAAGAAACTGACAAAAGTAACACATCTTGGCACTCATTATGGCACTGTTTAGTATGGCATATATGAAACTGAAAATATATAATATATCCAAATTGCTGGTGACTAATCAATTCTTTCGATTATTTCAAATTAGAGACTCTTTGGGCAGTTTCACATTTTCGTCAATGCTGGAACGCCAAAAATTCAAAACAAAAATTTGAAAATTTGAAAACGCCTTTCGAAGTTAAAAATTCAAAACTAGTAAAAGTTTTAAAGTTTAAAAGTTGGAACGCTGCATATTTTAATATGTCTAGTACCATGCGTTTTTAGCTTATTTTTAGCTAATTTTTCACCCATGTTTCCTGTTTCAAATTTGGTATCCACAACTGCAAAAAACTGCACACTGAGGTCTTTTCATTAAAATTGAATATCTGATTTCTCCATTTTTTTCTTTCAACACACACATGGTTGTGCAAATTTCCTTAAAAAATTAAAACAATAAAAAATTAAAAATTCTTAAAAAGTCAAAACGATAAAAAAATTGAAAAATTCTTAAAAAATTAAAAATTAAATAATTCTTAAAAAATTTAAATCAATGAAAAATGAAAAATTATAAAAATTAAAACAATAAAAAATTTAAAAATTCGTAAAAAATTAAAACAATAAAAACAATTTTAAAATCTTAAAAAATTAAAACAATACAAAATCTTAAAAATCAAAACATAAAAAATGTAAATATTCTTAAAAAATTAAAACAATAAAATCTCATTTTGGGAAGTCTCGGTCTTTATTTAAGTTTGTCGGAAAAACAAGTCAGAAGCTAAGCTGGGTTAGTCCTACTCGCAAATTAACTAAAAAAACAAGTTTTTTTTTAACTGAAAGTAAGGAGCGACATTAAAACTTAAAACAAACAAAAATTATTCCGTATATGAAAGGGGCTGTCCCCTCCTTAACGCCTCGCTAAAATTGACTATCTGATTTCTCCATTTTTTTCTTTTAACACACATATGGTTGCACAAAAATCTTTAAAATATTAAAACAATAAAAAATTAAAGTTCTTAAAAAGTCAAAACAATAAAAAAATTGAAAAATTCTTAAAAAATTAAAAATTAAATAATTCTTAAAAAATTTAAAACAATGAAAAATGAAAAAATTATAAAAAATTAAAACAATAAAAAATTTAAAAATTCTTAAAAAATTAAAACAATCAAACAATTTTAAAATCTTAAAAAATTAAAACAATAGACAAAACAATCTGTTTTTTAGAGTTTAGGTTACTATTGAGCCGGGTCGCTCCTTACTTACAGTTCGTTATCAACGAACTGTTTGATTTGTTAATCTCTTGGCTAAAAAAATATTGACAAACCTACTCAGTTGGAGTAATAAAAGACAGGGGTCTTCAGGAGAATTTAAGGGGTGGGGCAAAATTTAAATATAGGGGGTTAAATTTGTTTTTTTTTTTTTCAATAAAAATAGGCAACCAAAAAAGGCATTTTTTAATGAAAATGGCCCAAGAAAGCGCACTTTCCAAAATCTAAAGGCGAAGGCAAAAAATCGAGGGGAAACATGCCCCCCCCCCCAATTGAAGCCACTGAATGCAGAAACACACAAACATACTTAACCCCCTTTTTGAAATAGTTTTTTGGTTGTAATGTATTTTATAGTACTCCATAGAAGTAGGCCTAAATACAGACAGCGTTGTCAATTCACAGAAATTTAGGGGGAGGGCTAATTGTATTTCTTAGAAACTAGGGATGACATTTTTTTTTTTTAATAAAAAACAAAACAAAATTAGCATTTATAATGAAAATACCCTTTCTTCATAGGGCATAGGGCAAATACCCTTTCTTCAATTGATACCATTGAACAATAAAACACAAAAAATTTCTTAGTCATTTTTTCTTTTTTTTTTCAAACAATTTTAGGCTGAAATGTACTTTGCAGTAAATGTATTATTGCGACACAATGTATGCGAGAATTACGAGCTATCATTTAAACAGAAAGTATCATTTGCAATTTTATCGATGTAGCAAGCTACTTTATCGTCTCCATTCATTGGAACATATATTTGACAACTGTCAGGGTTCGACTTAATGGTAGAAATAATTAATCGTCAATTGACATCTTTTAAGAAGAATGAAGTCAGAATTATACACTTACTTCGACGGGGCTAAGATCATGAAAGCCCCAAAACATATGAAGTGTGAGAGCAGTCGAATATGGCTATGGTAGAAGCCTTTAGACATCTACGTGCGTCCCTGCAAGGGGGCGTTAGAATCCGATAGACACGTGAGAAAGACCGCATAGAAATCTCAAAGATGCTGTATGAAAAACAGGTTTTTGCTGACTAGTGAGGTATTGCTCACTCCGTGTCAAAGATTTAAACTTTAGTTTTTTGGGGTTGAAGGGGCAAAAAAAGATACCTAGGTTAGGTTACGTATTTAAATGTGCTATGCTTTACTCCCCCCCCCCTCCGACCCTAATGTGCAAATATATAGCCAAATTTGTTCATAAACTATTATATTTTCATCCTATTTTGTTTTATTTCATTAGCATTAACGAAATATTTTGCCCCCCTCCTTCCTAAGTTTCGTAAATTGACGCCGCTGTATCTGTATACAAACGTTTGTATGCCCATTGCCTACCTAGCTCTAGTTATTTCTCTCGAGGTTACCCATACTAGTTTTCGTGGAGTAGGATCGAGGAGTTTTGAGGAGGACCGTTTCTACAAAAAAGGTGTTGTAATTACTATGAACATAACCAAATTGCCTGCACTGTATGTTTCAGTCTTACAAGGAGTAGCTTCCCTCTTGCCCTCCTCAGCGGGTATCCTTGACTTCTTACAGTTCAGTGACTTACAATTTATCTGATCCGGAATTCCTAATTTTCAAAATTTCAGGCTCACATAATGCTCATAAGAGATCTTAAGAGAAGGAGGTTCCTTCTCTTAAGAGAAGGAGGTTCAGATTCCTAATTTCCAAAATTTCAGGCTCACATAATGCTCATAAGAGATCTTAAGAGAAGGAGGTTCCTTCTCTTAAGAGAAGGAGGTTCAGATTCCTAATTTCCAAAATTTCAGGCTCACATAATGCTCATAAGAGATCTTAAGATCTTAAGAGAAGGAGGTTCCTTCTCTTAAGAGAAGGAGGTTCAGATAAGATCTTAAGAGAAGGAGGTTCCTTCTCTTAAGAGAAGGAGGTTCAGATTCCTAATTTCCAAAATTTCAGGCTCACATAATGCTCAGAAAAGATCTTAAGATCTTAAGAGAAGGAGGTTCAGATTCCTAATTTCCAAAATTTCAGGCTCACATAATGCTCATAAAAGATCTTAAGAGAAGGAGGTTCAGATTCCTAATTTCCAAAATTTCAGGCTCACATAATGCTCATAACAGATCTTAAGATCTTAAGAGAAGGAGGTTCCTTCTCTTAAGAGAAGGAGGTTCAGATTCCTAATTTCCAAAATTTCAGGCTCACATAATGCTCATAAGAGATCTTAAGATCTTAAGAGAAGGAGGTTCCTTCTCTTAAGAGAAGGAGGTTCAGATTCCTAATTTCCAAAATTTCAGGCTCACATAATGCTCATAAAAGAGATCTTAAGAGAAGGAGGTTCAGATTCCTAATTTCCAAAATTTCAGGCTCACATAATGCTCATAAGAGATCTTAAGATCTTAAGAGAAGGAGGTTCCTTCTCTTAAGAGAAGGAGGTTCAGATTCCTAATTTCCAAAATTTCAGGCTCACATAATGCTCATAAGAGATCTTAAGAGAAGGAGGTTCCTTCTCTTAAGAGAAGGAGGTTCAGATTCCTAATTTCCAAAATTTCAGGCTCACATAATGCTCATAAGAGATCTTAAGATCTTAAGAGAAGGAGGTTCCTTCTCTTAAGAGAAGGAGGTTCAGATTCCTAATTTCCAAAATTTCAGGCTCACATAATGCTCATAAAAGATCTTAAGATCTTAAGAGAAGGAGGTTCAGATTCCTAATTTCCAAAATTTCAGGCTCACATAATGCTCATAAGAGATCTTAAGATCTTAAGAGAAGGAGGTTCCTTCTCTTAAGAGAAGGAGGTTCAGATTCCTAATTTCCAAAATTTCAGGCTCACATAATGCTCATAAGAGATCTTAAGATCTTAAGAGAGGAGGTTCCTTCTATTAAGAGAAGGAGGTTCAGATTCCTAATTTCCAAAATTTCAGGCTCACATAATGCTCATAAGAGATCTTAAGATCTTAAGAGAAGGAGGTTCCTTCTCTTAAGAGAAGGAGGTTCAGATTCCTAATTTCCAAAATTTCAGGCTCACATAATGCTCATAAAAGATCTTAAGATCTTAAGAGAAGGAGGTTCAGATTCCTAATTTCCAAAATTTCAGGCTCACATAATGCTCATAAGAGATCTTAAGATCTTAAGAGAAGGAGGTTCCTTCTCTTAAGAGAAGGAGGTTCAGATTCCTAATTTCCAAAATTTCAGGCTCACATAATGCTCATAAGAACGATCAATACATCTGAGATCTTAAGAGAAGGAGGGGGGAAGGATGTTTGAAAAGTCTTTGCCAGGAAAATCTTAGATTTATTTTGACTTAAATACAAAATCTTCTAGTGGATAATATTACCTATGTATTACACGGTAGTTGGTCTTTAAATGGGGCTTCCACATTACACTCTCACCTGGTTACCCTGACTTTATTACTGCCTAATAACTAACAAGGTCACTCTCAAAATCAAATCCATATAGATTAATCTGGGGGAGCTTTGAAACATTTTTACAAGAAAGGGGTATATTTTTCAGATATTTTAAAATGCTATGCTTTTGTGTATTCTCGATATTCCACAGAGGGTCAACTACCCCTCCAACCCCTCTGGGTACTCTTGCATCGCCACGACATGCGATAGAAATCCAATATAAATTCCTGATTTTGCAAATTTCAAGCTCCCAAAACGTTCATAAAAAAAAAAAACAATGTCATTTAAAATTCAAGAGAGGCAGCCAAGCCTTATAACTGACATAAAAGTTGATAAGAGAAATAGTGATTTATAACTTTCAAAGACTGATTGCTGTATTTGAAGTCATAAACTTCTTATCAAGGCAGTAAGAAAAATAACAATACAAGAATGGAAAAGCCAGGCAAACTACTTTCTTGTTAGGCTATCGTGGAGGTGTAATTACAGTACAAATACAGTGGACAAATGTATTATTTGGCCAAATTTTTGATAAAACATTGTCGATCTTAAGTAGCTAACTGCGCAGGGATATATAATTGTAATCCCTAGATGAAGCAAAAAAAGAAGAAGAAAAAAAAATGAAATCTAGACAAGCTAGAAAGATTTCGAAAAGAGAAGAGCCAGACAAAATACTTTCTTGATAGGCCACAGAGAACTGGTTTGTATGAGGTATTTTGTTTTAGGGGGGAGAGGAGTCCAATAATATAAAAAAGAACATGAAAGAACAAAAAACAAAACGAACAAAAAAAAAAGAACAAAAACACAAAAACGAACAAAACATGAAAGAACAAAAAAGAACATGGTAAGTGGACAAGATAGAAAGAATTTCCAAGTTATGAACTGTTTTTACTGTCCTTTCTTATACATACAATTCTTAATATACAATAGTATACAAAAGGCCGTACCCAGAGTTGGGGGGGGGGGGGTTAGGGGGGTTTGAACCCCTCCGAAATGTTTTTTTTGACTCGTAAAAAACGTAACAAAAATGGATATAAAACAAATTTTTTAAAGCGTTTTTTTGAGTTTTTTTGTGTAACCCCCCCCTCCTCGAAAAAAATCTTTGATTAAAACCCCCTCCGAAAAAAATCCTGGGTACGGCCTTGAGCATACATAGTTTTTTTTTAATTTTACATTATATTAATTAAGATAATATACTATTTATTGCTCTTATTTCAGGGTTATTATACTATTTTTTAAATAATATACTACTTTAAATGTATAATAACCTTGGCAATAAGGTGAATGATAGAAATTGTAATTCAAAAACAGACATGGCCTCTGCGAAAATTTTAAAGTCTAAGCTAGGGCGGCAGAGCGATTTTTTTTTTTCGTGATGGGCGAAATTGACTTTATATAGGGGGCTAAAGAACTCATATATAGGGGCTTCAAATTTTACAGAAATAAGGCAACAAAGAAGGGGCTAGATTCAAATTATACCAAAATAAAGCAACAAAAAAGGTCATTTTCTGTAAAACTTCAGTCTATTGTCTAAGATTTGATAAAATACTAGTAGTCTATTTTTTGCTGTTTTTTACACTTATGTTTACAGTGGTGTGGATTGCTATTTCTTAGAAAAAAATTCCTAGTAACGAAATCTATTTTCTTAGAAAAAGACGCAGCCTTAATGCGTCTTTGGCCCGCTGACTTCTCTACACGGGGCATGTACTCCCCTCGGTAGGCTCCCCTTCACTAGATTCGGCTCTAAAGTCTAAGCAAAAATTTATTTTTAGCAATTTGGCGTACAACATTTTAATTCCATTTTCGTTACACCTATGTAATTTCATGACAGCGCGGTAAATATCATAAAATAGTCCACGTTTCGAACATAAGAGGAAAATGCTAAATTCACACTCGCCTATATTTTCTAAGCCCTATTCAGGAGGAGAGACCCAGCCCCAATACTTGTCTGACTCTTAAAAACGTAATAAAAATGAATATAAAAACATTTTTGATGCGCTATTAAAATTTTTTTGTAAACCCCCCCCTGAAAAACAAATCCTGGATATGTTCTTGTTCATTTCGTTTCGACAGATTCAAAGCCAAAAGTCATAATACGCAGGTAGGGAATACATATTTTAACAAGTTTGAGAAAAAAAATTACATGGTAGAAAGAACCTTAGAAACAGTGTTTATTTGTAAAACAAAAATTGATACTTATGAACTATCTGTAACACACGCGCGATATTGTATAGGGAAGTTGCTTAAAAAACTAGTCAAACGGGTTTCTTTCAACGGATAATTCCTATGCTGAGGATTGCAAACCGTGGTTTGCCACTGCGTTTACAACATTTAAACTTTTGTTTCGGGGTAAAGGGGGGGGAAGTTACGTAGGTTAGGTTACGTATTTAATAGGTGTTTTGCTTTAACCCCCCCACCCCCCTCATGTGCAAATATATAGCCAAAATTTATTTCTAAGCTATTAAATTTTTATCCAATTTTATTTCATTTCATTAGCATTAATCAAACTTCACTTTTTGCGTGTATTACAGATAGTACAAAAGTATAAAAAAATGTATGTTTCAAAACTTTTGAGTTTTCTTTATTGACTTAGTATATACATAGAAAAAAAGGTTTATTTTTGTGTAGGCTCAAAATGTGACATATAAACAGCAGGTAAATACAATAATGGGTGAGAGAGGCGGGGTTATTTGGCTTCCCTTTCTGACATACACATCAGTAATAATATAGGCTAAATGATAAAAAAAAATGTTTTTACTAAAGTTACAAAAATAAAAACACCTGGATTAAACAAAGATGGATCTAGAGCAAAATCTTGGGGGGGGGGGGGAATGTGACAAGAGCACCAATAATTGACCAAATTGACAAGTTTATTTTTTAGAAATGGGTTAAAAAAAGAGAAAAAAACACAAGTGACAGCGCCAGAAAAATCTTTAGGGGGGCACAGCCCCCCAAACCTGTGGATCTACCCCTGGAATTAAAGCCTCTTTTTAGAACAAAAGAACGAACTAAAAACATAGGACCGACTGAGAGCATATTTTCAACACGTAAATCCTTACCCATTTGCCCTTCTATCAAAATTGTATTCTCTAAGTTTGTCTAAGACAAACCTCTCTAAGGGGAGAGAGGGGGGAGTTACACAAAAAACTCAAAAAATGCATAAAAAATGTGTTTTTATCCATTTTGTTACGTTTTTACGAGTCAGGCAAGCATTTCGGGGGGAGGGGTTCAAACCCCTTATTTTTTCTCATTTAATTTTTTTTTCTATTTATTTATTTTGATACCATCATGAATTCTCTAAGTTTGTCAAAAAAAACTTCTAGTTATCGTTCCAAGGCCGTACCCAGGGTTTTTTTCGAGGGGGGGGGGAGTTACACATAAAACGCATAACAAATTGTTTATATCCATTTTTGTTACGTTTTTACGAGCCAGACAAACATTTCGGGAGGAGGGGTTCAAACCCCTTATTTTTTCTCATTTTTTTCTATTTTTTTTAAACCATCATGAATTTCAGTATTATGTTATGATTGATGACTGATTGTTATGGTGTTATGATCTGCAGTTATTGATTGTAGTAGGTGGCAAATAAATTACTGGAATAAAAAACTAAAAGCCTTTCCGATATCGTTTTAATGCCTCAGAAGAGCCATAGATTGAACATCAACAGATGAACTCAATTCTAGCATTGAATGCCCTACGCCGATAATTTATTATTTTCGTTCTCTTTTTGCTGGGGCAAAAAAAAGACATGTTTTGCTCCATCTGAGCGTTGGCGACGTCAAGATGTCAACGTCCCTGTTCTCGATTTCTGGCCAGTCATCCAGGTCTCTTTCAGCCATTCGAGAAAATTCTCCACATGGAAACTATTTCTTTGTTATGCAAGTAAGCTGTGCAAGTAAGGGGGGTTCTTAAGCCCCCTCCCTCCCCTCCCAAGGCGATTAAACTTATTCCTATCAGAGCTTAGATGCTGAAAAAATGCATTAAAACTAAACTTATATTGACTTTCTGAGTCTATCCAAGATTGGGCTTGGGCTAGGTTCCTCTTCTTGAGGGAGGGGGGTTGAGAACCAGAGAACCGGGTTGAGTACCGGGTTAAGAACCGGTTGAGGGAGGGGGGTTGAGAACCGGAGATAGACCAACCTTATGCCCAATTTTCAATCGATTCTTTCAATTCATAACATTTATCTGAGGTTTATAGATGAAGCTTATCAATCCAAAGTCCCCTGACTTCGCCCAAGTCCAGTATAGCTATGCCAAGAAGCTTTTAGACGGTAACTTTTATCAAAAAGCTTTATCTGTTGAAATCGTAAGATTTTTTTTTACTAACAGTTCCTCTGGTGAATCAACTACACGCCGCAATGTTTAAAGAGTTTCTCTCCGGCAATTCCTCAAAAGAAAAAGTGTTCCCACACAAAGCTTTAAAACTTTATTTTCGTTTTCCTGGAAAATTAACATCGTGTCAGATACGCCCTTTTAGTTTTTGGGAAGAATAATAGAACTGTATGACAAATTCAAACAAATGCGAGTTTCGACAATTGAGAAACACTGGGTAATTAAACACACTTAGAAATAAGTCTAATTCTGTCTAATTCTGCCTCTCACCATGCTTTCCTCTGTCCACAAGCACTTTATTACATATTTTTTTCCTACAAGAATTTTAGTTTTATGTATAACAATTTTTTGTGTTGATTAAACTAAAGTTTTAAGGTAAAAATTTCAAATGTCATTTCGTTGCACGGAAAAAAAAATACAAATCTATGGTTGGAGCGAGGGAATTCAACAAACACAATTTTGTTGCCTTTTCAAATTACAGGGAGGGGAAGAGGAGGCAAACAAATTTGAAGAGGGGGGTGTAAAAAATGCCATTCAGATTTATCCTTAAGTCTTGAGAGGCAATAATCCTACTCTTTTAAAACTTGTTGATTTTAAAAACACACAAAGCGTGTTTTTAACATGCTTAGTGTTTAAAACACGTTTTAAGTTTAACACGCTTAG
>JAPEVW010000037.1:947740-995240 GCA_027921565.1 Artemia sinica
CCCCTGTTTGATGGTCCCAGATATAGCCGTAGGATATATCCAAAACTAAAAGAAGATACAAGGAATTCTTACCTTATAATGTGCAACATGCTCCTATTAATCACATCCTCACATTTTTTTTTCATAATTTACGTCAATTTTAAATAATATTCGATATGCTACAGTTTTTTAATTCTTTTGCAGTTGAGAGGTATGGCCTAATGCCTCTAAAATATTCTTACCAATTTCAAGAAATATTAACACGAAACAAAATAGTGAAGAAACACTTTTACCAATTTCAACCCCCCTAGTCCCCCTACATCTTTATGATTCATAGAATATGTTTAATAAATATTTTCTGAATAAAAAGTAAAAATTTGGTTATTATAACCTTTTCATGTGAAGTTTTGTAAACAACCTAGGGCTATGCCTGGCCCCATTAGGGGGATAGGACATAGTTTTCTTGGTAGCAAAGATTATATCTAGAAAGAGGGCTGAATGGTGAATTGAATGGCACTACGTAGCTCTTTGTATAGACCTATATCCTACGGCAATATCCAGGACCATCAGGAGGGAATGCATTATCGGAAATTCAAATATCATATTTGGAAAGTGGACAAAATAAGAAATGTAATGGTAGGCTACTAATTTAGGTAGGCTACTTATGTCTTATAGCCACCACACTAAAGATCTTGTATCAAAAACTTGAGACAATAACCGGTTTTCATGGTCTTTATACCAGACAATACTAGCTTCGGCGGGAAACTACATTGTAGCTACATTTTAATTAAATATTTAGTTGGTATTTTGGTTAGGTTAGGGCAGTTTAGGTTGTGTATTTAATATAATGCGGTCTGGACGGCCCCCTTCTATAATTCTTAGTTGTAGTTTCCATAATTTTTTTGATAAAGCATTATATTTTCATCATATTTTGTTTTATTTCATTAACATTAACCAAACTTAATAAGACATAAGACACGCTATAAGACACAAGTACCCTAATTTATTTTATTGACGTAATTCCTTCTAAGGAGCCACTAATATTCCCAGTTAAGCTACGGGGGCGCCTATAAGGGGGGCCAGGAGGGGGCGTTAGCCCCCTCCTGGCTAAATGATACTGCCTTATTTTTATATTTTGTTTTAAGATTTCTATTATACAGCATTAAAAGTGCCAATTAGACAAGGTAACCCCCTCCCCCTGGAATTCAGCTTATGGGCGCTCATCTTAAGCTACCTTTCATTATTGGCCTTTAGGCTAGTGTTTCCTCCATAGAAGGAGTATTACTACACGATTACTCATTCAAATTTTATTCTAGGCATTTTAATACGACTAGGTCTAGATTAAAAATGCATTGATTAGCCTACTAAATCAATCCTCACTGAACAGCTTATAAAATAGGCTATTTTGCAGCCGGGATAAACGTAGCCTACTTAAAATTACTTACATTTCATTCGCTTAGGGCAATCCTGTTTTCTTCTGGGCATTTTATTAAGTACAAATTCGAAATGCATTCATTAACACTCACATATTCCGTACTGACTAAATTGTGTACACACAGTTCGGACTCTATTGCGGTACTCCAATGTCAAAGAGGTGCCGCTCACTCATCTCCAAAGTTGTGAGGAGTCGGACGCCAATTGGCTTGCGCCGACAGCCCAAGTCTCCGCCCCTTTTGACAACCTCTTAACTAAATGTTGTGACTATGAGAGAACAGGTGTTATCTATTTCCGGAACTAAATTGATGATTTGCCTATTCGTTCAATTAAAAACAATTTAAGACTTTTTTAAGCGGTGGTTTAATTCATTTGTTTTTGTGTGCGGGTTTGAACAAGAACCTTATATTGAGATAGATGAAGGTGGAGGTGTCATTTCATAAAACGTCGGAGGAGGGGGGATTTTGTCGAGTTTTTAATTGAATATGAAAAAATGGGTACTTGTGCACTGATTGGTACACACCGCTATATACTTTATCAAGGAAACCAGACACAAAACCCGCTAACGGGTATTTGCAATAGAGATATGGAATGCAAAGCGTGGTTTTCATTGCGTTTACAATATTTAAACTGTTGTTTTTGGGGTTGAGGGAGGGGGAAGGTACCTAGATTAGGTTAGGTTACGTATTTAATATATACTATGCTTTACCCCCACCCCCCTAATGTGCAAATATATAGCCCAAATTTGTTTCTAAACTATTATATATTCATCCTATTTTTTTTATTAGCATTAACCAAACTTGACTTCTTTCGTGTGTACCATTAGTGCACAAGTACCAAAAAATGCACTATTTAAAATCCAGCGGCCAATTTTGAAAAAGATTTGAAAAAGGTATTTACTAAATTTGGAGCGAGGGGACATTTATGTTCCTTTTGATTTTTTTTATTGAAGATGTAAAAAAAGATATTTTGCAAAATGTTTGGGGTAAAGATTTTTGACGATTTTATAAAATGAACATTAAAAAATATAATTTTCAAAATCTAGCGGTCAATTTAAAAACAAAAATAAAAAAGAGTTTTTAAAATAGGAGAGGATTTATGGTTTTTTACCTTTAAGCGAAGGTACATGTAGAGATGGACGAAGGTGGTCGTTCCACTTCACGAAAACAGTTGTAAAGACTAAAGATTTTTGTCAACTTTTTTTTTAATGAATATGGACAAAAATAGTGTTTTCAAAATCTACGGAGAAATTTAGGACAATAGATTTTCAAAACAAATTTTTAAAATCTGGGGGGGGGGATATTCATGATTTTTTATTGAGGATATAAGACAGGTATTTTACAAAATACCTTTACACCCCAAAAACAACCCACCGCCCAACTACCGAGCCGACTTCACATATCTTAATACCTCGTATTGAGATTGATCTGTAGCCTATACTGATCTGTAGGGCTGAGGATGATGAATTTGCATAATTACAGTTATGTAATTGTAGTAAGGGGGTGGAAGGTCCGCCCCATTTCGGCAACCCCTTAGCCAAATGTTGTGACTATGAAAAAATGGGATAAACTTGTTTCCGGAACTAATGTAAGGACAAATGGTCTTAATTCAGTTTCTTTATTTTTTTATGATCAGGTTTGAACAAGAAGCTGAAATACTGGAGTGCCACTTGAAGCCAGCCATACCCAGAGGGTGGGGGGGGGGGCTAGGGGGATTTGACCCCCCCCCCCCCAAATGTTTGTCTGACTCATAAAAACGTGACAAAAATGGACATAAATAAATTTTTTATGTGTTTTTTTGAGTTTTTTTTTGTGTAACCCCCCCCCAAAAAAAAAAAATCTTGTTGAGTAAAACCTCCTCCGAAAAAAAATCCTGGGTACGGCCTTGACTTGAAGAGCGCAAACCTATCTCCGGGCACTGCCGTTTTTGGGGAACCGTTTAGATATATATTCAAATATATAAGTTTCATTAAGTTTAATTGTACCCATCAAAAGTTAGGCGCCTGAGAAAATTTGGCTGATTTTGCAAAAAAGGAGGAAAGACCCCCTAAAAGTTATAGAACCTTAATGAAAATCACACCATCATATTCAGCGTATCAGAGAACCCTACTGTAGAGGTTTCAAGCTCCCATCTACAAAAATGTGGAATTTTGCATTTTTTGCCAGAAGAAAGATCACGGGTGCGTGTTTATTTGTTTGTTTTTTGTTTTTTTTTCCCAGGGGTGATCGTATCGACCCAGTTGTCCTAGAATATCGTGGGAGGGCTCATTGGAATGGAAATTAAAAGTTCTAGTGCCCTTTTTAAGTGACCAAAAAAAATGGAGGGCAACTAGGCCCCCTCCCACGCTCATTTTTTCCAAAGTCACCTGATCAAAATTTTGAGATAGCCATTTTGTTCATCATGTTCGAAAATATAATAAGTATGTCTTTTATGATGACTTAATCCCCCGAAGTTCCCGGGGGGAGGGCTGAAAGTTATGAACTTTACCCAATGTTAACATATAGTATTGGTTATTTGGAAGTATACAGACGTTTTCAGGGGAGATTTTTCCTGGTAGTGGGGGGGGGGGTGGTTCGGGGGTTATGTGGGAGGATCTTTCCATGAAGGAAGTTTTCATGGGGGAAGGGACATTGCTATGAAGGGGACGCCGGACTTCCCAGCATTATTTAAAGCAAGATCAGAAATTTAATATAAAAAAACAACTATTTCAACTGCAATAGCAGCAACATCGAAACTTCAAACGAACAGAAAATATTACATATATGATTGGGTTCACCCCGTAGTCAATACCTCGCTCTTTAAGCCAAGATTTTTTAGTACTTTCATAAGAGCTATTTATTCTAATTAACGGCCTTTGTGATTAAGCGGTCATTTTTAAAGAATTGGAACAAAATTCGAACTTTCGCTTAAAGAGCAAGGTATTGACTAGGGGGCGAACCCCTAATAAACAAATTAAAAATATATGAATTTCATAAAAGATAGGCCATTTACAAACGTTTAGCAGAAAGGGCCAACTTTTACATTGCCCCCAGACGCTGACAGTGCCCCAGAACCTACCAGGGGTGAATCTAGGATTTTTATTTAGGGGGGTGCGCAAAATAGGTGATCCGATAAAGTTGCGTTAGGAGCAAGTTTAATTAATGCAATCTTGTGTTAATTAAGTAAATTACACTACTTTAGACTAAGTTAGGGGGCGCGCGCCCCCTCGCCCCCTGGATCGGCCACTGGAACCTACACGTCTGGGACACTTAGATCAAGGGGTCACCCGAGTTCAGAAAGGTGTTCAGGGTCACCCGAGATACCAAGCGTGGCGGAGCTATTCCAAGTGTTGTGGGACTGTGTCAAGCATTGCGGAATTGTTCGGCACATGTGACGCTCCAAGACATAAACTAGGCGGTGGAAAATAGGTATCCCTCCTCTTAGAGATGGATGAAGGTGAAACTACATTTATATCAAAGTCTCTTAAGGGCTGCACTATGGTCGGGGTGAAGATCCCTTTATTCAGTTGCAGTTAAGTAACTTGGGGCTTGCAAAGGGTAAAAGTTTCACCGCATTTAAAACCACTTAAATTAAATTTATAACTGTGAGAAAACAGGTTTTAGTTTCATTTTTGAAACTAAAAGGTAGATTTTCATATTTATTCGTTTAAAAAACAATTTAAGTAAAAATTTTGAATCAGTGATTTTGGTTGATTCTTTTTTTTAGCTTGAATTTTAACAAGATTTTTAGATAGAGATAGAGCAAGGTGAAGATGTGGTGTGTGTCAAAGTAGATGACAGGCTTACCTTTGAGGAGGAATGATCCTTTCGAATAATTAAAGTTAAGCAACAGGAGATTTACAAGGACCTACCATTTGAAATAAAGCAGGCTATCGTCTACTTTTGGAACTAGTTGATAATATGGCTAGTAAAATAACTTATGCTATACTTTATATAACCAGTCTTTTAGTTAATACCTGGAGCATTTATTTTATATATATATATATGTATATATATATATATATATATATTATATATATATATATATATATATATATTATATATATATATATATATATATATATATATATATATATATATATATATATATATATATATATATATATATATATTATATATATATATATATATATATAAATTTGAAGTGATTTGAACTCTTTTTGGGGACTGGGACAGATCTAAACCTGTGAGCACCCAGGGCAAGAATGTTATTTGGTTCCACCCGGTCAACCAGGGGCGGATCCAGAATTTTTTAGGGGGGGGGGGGCAAAATAGGTTGATCCGATAAACTTGCGTTAGGAGCAAGTTTAATTAACGCAAACTTGCATTAATTAATTAAATTAGACTTCTTTAGACTATGTTAGGGGGGCGCGCGCCCCTCTCCCCCCCTCTGGATCTGCCACTGCGGTCAACAGGCCCCTCAGATTATGGATGATGGATCAGATATCACTTTGCTTTCTTCTGTCAGAGCAAATGTCTTTCTAATGACTTAGTATGAAAGCTTTGAAGCTATATCATGTTCCATGTGGATTAAACTCAAGTTTGTCAAGTGTGACTTGGCTGTCCTGTTTCTAAGGTAGTTTTGTTTAACTTTATTTTTTGAAGCTTCTTCCATTTAAAAGCAACTGATACAGGCCAAGTTAACTTGGTCTTTAAGTCAAGCTTTGGAGTTTTCCAAAGCTGAACATCAGGGTTCAATTTTTGTTTCATCAGATCAAAAAGTTCCTTGCGATCTGATGCCTCCTATGAACCTGCGCCCCTTGTCCTGCTAAATCCGTCCTTGGATAGGGATGGCGATATGTTTACCCTCCTCTTATGTTTCTTAAACATATGCAAAATCATGTTTGAAGAGGATTAGTAACCATTCATCAGATGGTCTTCTTACAGTCCTTTTACGGAAGCCATTATAGAGCGTCAATACCTGCTGGCGGAGGAGGTTAGAACCAGAGAGCAAGAAGAAGGATTTGCAGAAGGTTCGAAGAGCCGTGAGGAGGGAGCAGAGAGGTTAAAATAGACGTGGGTAAACAGAAGTGCCAAATTAAACCATAAACAGCTCGTACTTATTCTTTAATAGATGTGGGTGAAGATAAAGTGTGCATATGACATAGCCATCCCCACCTCATCCAAAATCCTTACCACGTTTGACAATCTTCAACTACTATGTTGTGACACTGAAACAGCGGCTATTATCTACTTCCAAAACTAAAAGGGGCCATTGTCCTGGCTTATAAGAACTAAAACACTTTATGTGAAGTTGGGACGACGGTTTTGCTCAATGTTTGTAGCTGAATTTCTTTTTTTTGTGGGGGGGGGGGGTCACAAAAAAGGTTGTAAAGTAAAAGATACAAACATATGTAGGTAAGATTGAGCAGACAAACTGTGTGTCAAAGTCATTTCATCGTCAAGGAAGGTGAACCGAGGCAATCCCAACTCTCAAAATCGTGTTGGCATAAACAAGGGGGTAAGCACCAAAGGTGATGGATCTGTTCCAAGTGCAGTACAAAGTGTACCAATGATGAAATATAGGGGCTTGGTTTGTTAGATGTGTGCCACAGGTGGTGGTACAAGTGGCACATCGAGTGGTGGGATGTGGGCATTCCTTTGAACCGAACAAGATTTGATAACAATGATAGTAGCATTTATTTTTATTAAATAAAATGGTTATTCGGTTATTTTAGCAATCAAAGTAACTTTTAAAGACGGCATGGACAAAGTATAAGAGAATTGTGCAGTGGAGGATCCAAATGGGGGTGGGGGGCTTGCGCCCCCCAACCTAGTCTAAAATAGTGTAATTTACTTAATTAACGCAAGTTTGGGTTTATTAAACTTCTCATAACGCAAGTTTATCGGATCAACCTATTTCGCGTCCCCCTAAAAAAAATTCTGGATCCGCCCTTGGAATTGTGCCACGAAATTCTGTACCTGAGATGGCTATAGGCTTATGTATTTATTTTGAATAAATTTATAAATTTTAATCAGTATTTGTTTTGCTTCGGTTTTGTGCTAAATTTGAATAAGAAAGCTTCAAGCAAACGACTAAAAAGGAAAGACTTGGATCAAACCAGCTGTGTCATTCGGGCGTAATGTGGGAATTTACAGGGGTTGGGGGGGGGATCTAGAACTCTTAGGGCCTTTTCAATTTTTCCTTTTCACGCTGTATACAATTGAAATAAATCAAAACAAACAAAACAATCTCGTGCATATGCCTGGGTCCATACGTACCACACTTTTTGTGAACCAGATATTGACAATACACCCTATTAAGGGAATGTGGTACGGCAAAGACTTACCCTATCTCATCCATTATACAAGTTATTAATTTGTGTGGTCAAACTATTAGAATTATGTCGGTGGCCTTGATATAGCTTGCAGAACTTACATAATAGATTTAGATAAATTAGATAAAACTAAAATCCGACACCGAATTTCCCAGATATCTTAGAAAAACCATTTAATTTCTTTCAATTTGGGCCTGATGTAGAGATATCAGTTTTGATGGGACTTACATCACCAGGAAGTATGAATTCTGTTTTTTTTCTATTAGTCGGATCAGAATTGTCTAATTTACAGGAAAAGTCAGTTCCTAAAAATATTTTAGTCTACCTGCTCGAAAAATAGTGAAAATCAGTTCAAAGAAATTATCATTTGACTGATATTGCCACTTGGTCTATCACCCACCTTGATTGACAGACTAACCAAGAAAAGGTAACTACATTTCAAGTGAAAGACAAGTTACTGTCATATTTAGCAAAGTTACATCAAAAGTTACTTCGGCAAAGGAGATATCCACTTTGAAAAAATCAACCGCGACAAAAATTTCTGGCAACACAAAATGTTTCCAAAGCTCCATAAATTTTTTTGGAAACTGTGTTACCTGAAATTGTGAACGGGAGAGTGCCACGCAATACGGCGATCCACGAGCCATTTCTGGCCAAGTCGACGATAAATAAAACCCTCACATATTCATATTAGGTTAGTTTCTAGCTAGGTTAATTTCTATTAGCTAGGTTAGATTCTAGCTGAATATAATATAATATACATATATATATATATATATATATATATATATATATATATATATATATATATATATATATATATATATATATATATATATGTATATATATATATATATATATATATTATATATATATATATATATATATATATATATATATATATATATATAATATATAATATATATATATATATATATATATATATATATATATATATAATATATATATGTGTGTGTGTGTGCATGAAATTACTCTATATAGTACACAAATAAGCATTTCTTAGCGGTCCTTGTCATCAAAATTCCGGTTAGGCTAAGACCACCGTAGGGTCTTCGTCAGGGGAATAATTTCGTCAAAATCCTGGGGGACGGGGGCAATGTTGGAGCCAATTTTCATGAACCAATTGAAAATGACAGTAAAAACTAAAAAATAAGCCGTTTGGTATCATAAAGGTACTATTTAGTACATTAAAAGTACTATAAAGGTACTTTATAGTACTATATAAAGGTAACTTATTGTACTGAAAGGTAAATTTGTACTAAAAACCAATCTGTTACTGTTGATGCTTGAATTATACAAGTTTATCTTAGTTTTAATAGTGGAAGCCCTTGCTATACAGCCGAGGCTCCTTATTTGGGAGACAATTGGACACCTTCCAGAACACCAAGAGAAGGTATTTGACCTACTTTAGAGAGAGGCGTTAGAATTAAATTTACAGATTACAGATTATTGACAGATTGAGTCTTCAGGAATATGTCACATGAAAAACCCCCAGCAGAAAATGTGTCCCCCCCCCACCCGAAAATGTATGCCTACATCCCAATAACAAATACTATGCGCAAACAATGGGCAAATTTTATTATATATTTGAAATCAGCATAAAAAGCGATTCTTTTCATATATCTATTGATATCAAAATTCCGTTTTTTAAAGTTTCGGTAACTATTGAGCCGAGTCGCTCCTTGCTTACAGTTTGTTAACGCGAACTGTCTGATGAAACCGGTTTTCTTTGTCCACTTGGAAACAATCAGGTTAGCCTGATTGAAATAAAATATTACGCAGGTATATTTTAATTGAATATTTAATATGTAGAAATAGAGGTGGTTAGGTTAGGTTAAGTTAGTTTAGGTATTTAATATAATGCGTTCTGGACATTACAAAATTTTCAAAATTTTGTTACCAAAGTATTATATTTTCATCATATTTTATTATATTTCATTCAGATTAACTAAACTTCACTTGTTGAATGTGGTCTTTGGGTACGAAAGTACCCAAAGAGTACCTGGGAATGTCTTTGCTAGATAACTGGAACATTTCTTGCGAGTATCCTCTGCCAAACACCATTTCCCAGTTCGTCTTTAACCTTTTGAATATTTAGAATTTCCATCGGCCCGCAAACCTTCTGTTTTGTCCATCCTCTTGTGAAGACTGCAGCCCCATAACTCCCTTTCTTACGTCATATGTGCATTTTAGAAATAGTATTGCTCGGGGACGAGATGTTTGGTTAATTATTATGAAAGGGGGTATATAAAATTGAATTGGTTATATTGGGTATATAAAATCGGGGGTATAGAAAATGTTGATTATAGGGGAAAAAAGGTACTTTATGTCAGGTGCAGTAATTGTGGCCTCTTTATCTAACATCCCTCATTCGGCTGCCGTAGCAAAAAAGAGGCAGAGACCAGTTTGGCCGAAACAGAAGTATATATACAGCCTGGGTAAACTCAGCTTGAGGAATCGATTGACGCAGTCTGAAGTTTTATATTTATCACCGTTACGGAGATACAAAAGACCTATGCCAATCAAACTTGTGGACCACAGGGATCTCAGAGAAGCTAAAAAAAATACGTTCCTTATTCATCTATCATAGGCAGCGCGCTAGCGCTGCCTAAGTAAAGAACAATGTGGGCACAATGTGTTGTTTTTTGGTTCTCCATACCCGGGCACATCGTATCGAAGGAGTTGTCATAGAAACTTCGAAAAGGGCTCATTCGATTGGAAATTGGAATGGCTAGTGCTCTTTTTAATAGTCGAAAGTGATTGGAGGGCAACTAGCCCCCCCACGCCCATCATTCCCCCAAACACATCCAATCAAAATTTTGAGATAGCCATTTTGTTCAGCGTAGTTGATTTCCAGATAGAAAATATGTTTTTGAGGAGGACACTCCACCACAACCCTCAGGGCAAGGGTTTTAAGTTATGCCCTGGGGGCATATAAGGTTTTTATTGAAGGCGTTGTCGTAGAAACTTTAAAACAGGCTTATTCGATTGGAAATTCAAAGAGATAGTATCCTTTTTAATAGTCGAAAGTGATTGGAGGGCAACTAGCCCCCCACGCCCATCATTCCCCCAAATACATCCAATCAAAATTTTGAGATACCCATTTTGTTCAGCGTAGTTAATTTCCAGATAGAAAATATGTTTTTGAGGAGGACACTCCCCCACAACCCTCAGGGCAAGGGTTTTAAGTTATGCCCTGGGGGCATATAAGGTTTTTATAGAAGGTGTTGTCGTAGAAACTTCAAAACAGGCTTATTCGATTGGAAATTCAAAGGGCTAGTGCCCTTTTTAATAGTCGAAAATGATTGGAGGGCAACTACCCCACCCCCACCCCCCACGCCCATCATTCCCCCAAACACATCCAATCAAAATTTTGAGTTAGCTATTTTGTTCAGCGTACTTAATTTCCACATAGAAAATACATTCTTGAGGAGAACACTCCCCCACAACCATCAGGGCAAGCGTTTTAAGTTATGCCCTGGGGTATAAAAGGTTTTTATAGAAGGCGTTGTCGTATAAACTTCAAAATAGGCTCATTCGATTCGAAATTCAAAGGGCTAGTACCCTTTTTAATAGTCGAAAGGGATTTGAGGGCAACCAGCCCCCACGCCCTTCATTCCTCCAAACACATCCAATAAAAATTTTGAGATAGCCATTTTGTTCAGCGTAGTTGATTTCCAGATAGAAAATATGTTTTTGAGGAGGACACTCCCCCACAACCCTCAGGGCAAGGGTTTTAAGTTATGCCCTGGGGGCATATAAGGTTTTATAGAAGGCGTTGTCGTAGAAACTTCAATAAAAACTCATTCGATTGGAAATTCAAAGGGTTAGTACCCTTTTTAATAGTCGAAAGTGATTGGAGGCAACTAGCCCCCCCCCTACGACCAATATTCCCCTAAATACATCCAATCAAAATTTTGAGATAGCCATTTTGTTCAGCGTAGTTGATTTCCAGATAGAAAATATATTTTTGAGGAGGACACTCCCCCACAACCCTCAGGGCAAGGGTTTTAAGTTATGCCCTGGGGGCATATAAGGTTTTATAGAAGGCGTTGTCGTAGAAACTTCAAAACGGGCTCATTCGATAGGAAATTCAATGGGCTAGTACCCTTTTTAATAGTAGAAAGTGATTGGAGGGTAACTAGCCCCCTCCCACGCTCATCATTTCCCCAAACACATCCAATCAAAATTTTGAGATAGTCATTTTTTTCAGCGTAGCTGATTTCCAGATAGAAAATATGTTTTTGAGGAGGAAACTTCCCCACATCCCTCAGGGCAAGGGTTTTAAGTTATGCCTTGGAGGTATATAAGGTTTTTAAAGAAGGCTTTGTCGTAGAAACTTCAATAAAAGCTCATTCGATTGGAAATTCAAAGGGCTAGTACCCTTTTTAATAGTCGAAAGTGATTGGAGGGCAACTAGCCCCCCCCCACGCCCATCATTCCCCTAAATACATCCAATCCAAATTTTGAGATAGCCATTTTGTTCAGCGTAGATGATTTCCACATATAAAATATGTTTTTGAGGAGGACACTCCCCCACAACCCTCAGGGCAAGGGTTTTAAGTTATGCCCTGGGGGCATATAAGGTTTTTATAGAAGGCGTTATCGTAGAAACTCCTCAAAATATGTTTTTGAGGAGGACACTCCCCCACAACCCTCAGGGCAAGGGTTTTAAGTTATGCCCTGGGGGCATATAAGGTTTTTATAGAAGGCGTTATCGTAGAAACTTCCAAACGGGCTCATTCGATTGGAAATTCAAAGGGCTAGTGCCCTTTTTAATAGTCGAAAGTTATTGGAGGGCAACTAGCCCCCCCCCCCCCCCACGCCCATCATTTCCCCAAACACATCCACAACCCTCAGGGCAAGAGTTTTAAGTTATGGCACGAGAGCATATAAGGTTTTTATAGAAGGCGTTGTCTTAGAAACTTAAAAACAGCTCATTCGATTGGAAATTCAAAGGGCTAGTACCCTTTTTAATAGTCTAAAATGATTGGAGGGCAACTACCCCACCCCCCAACGTCCATCATTCCCCCAAACACATCCATTCAAAATTTTGAGATAGCCATTTTGTTCAGCGTACTTAATTTCCACATAGAAAATACATTTTTGAGGAGGACACTCCCCCACAACCATCAGGGCAAGGGTTTTAAGTTATGCCCTGGGGGCATATAAGGTTTTTATAGAAGGCTTAGTCGTATAAACTTCAAAACAGGCTCATTCGATTGGAAATTCAAAGGGCTAGTACCCTTTTTAATGGTCAAAAGCGATTGGAGGGCAACTACCCCACCCCCCACGCCCATCATTGCCCCAAACACATCCAATAAAAATTTTGAGATAGCCATTTTGTTCAGCGTAGTTGATTTCCAGATAGAAAATATGTTTTTGAGGAGGACACTCCCCCACATCCCCCAGGGCAAGGGTTTTAAGTTATGCCTTGGGGGTATATAAGGTTTTTAAAGAAGGCGTTGTCGTAGAAACTTCAATAAAAGCTCATTCGACTGGAAATTCAAAAGGCTAGTGCCCTTTTTAATAGTCGTAAGTGATTGGAGGGCAACTAGCCCACCCCACACCCATCATTCCCCCAAACACATCCAATAAAAATTTTGAGATAGCCATTTTGTTCAGCGTAGTTGATTTCCAGATAGAAAATAGGTTTTTTGAGGAGGACACTCCCCCACATCCCCCAGGGCAAGGGTTTTAAGTTATGCCTTGGGGGTATATAAGGTTTTTAAAGAAGGCGTTGTCGTAGAAACTTCAATAAAAGCTCATTCGACTGGAAATTCAAAAGGCTAGTGCCCTTTTTAATAGTCGTAAGTGATTGGAGGGCAACTAGCCCACCCCACACCCATCATTCCCCATAACACATCCAATAAAAATTTTGAGATAGCCATTTTGTTCAGGGTAGTTGATTTCCAGATAGAAATCATATTTTGAGGAGGACACTCCCCCACAACCCTTACAGCCTGAGATAGCCATGTTGTTTAACGTAGTTGAAAGTTCTGGAACTTTGGTCTTAGAGGATGACAACCACCCTAACAGACCATAGGGTAAGGGTTGTAATTTATGCCCTGGGGGCATATAAGGTGTTTATAGAAAGCGTTGTCGTTTCCAAAAGGGCTCATTCGATTGGAAATTTGAAAGGCATAGTGCCCTTTTTAATAGTCGAAAGTGAGTAGAAGGCTTGACATTTTTATAGTAAAGACCGAAGTGGGTATAATGTATTATTTTTTGTTGTTGTTTAGACCAGGGCACTTCGTATCGAAGGAGTTGTCGTGGGAACTTCGAAAAGGGCTCATTCCATTGAAATTAGAAAGGGCTGATGCCCTTTTTAATAGTCGAAAGTGATTTGAGAACAACTAATCCCCCTTCCACTCCCACCCTCCCACGACAACCCTCCCATTTCTGCTCTTAAAATTTAACCAAATCAAAATAGCGTAAGTGTATCTATGCTATCAAAGATGGTAACAGATTTTTTTGTGAATTTTTTTGCGAAGTTTTTCATTTCAGGTCCACTAGAGGAGGTATGAAACTAAATTAAACACAACTATTAAAAAAAAAAATACAAATGAATATGCATTGTCAGTTTAATACACATATACTGATATTTAGTAATCAAAATGTTAATATTATTTGATTTATTAAAGTTATAAAAGTAAAAACATTTATATTTTTTCAGTAAAGTGCAAATTTTGTTCTGGCCTTGGGAAGGCATAGAGGTTTTGCGCCCAACTTATGTTAATTTCTGCTCGTTTTCAGTTTGACTCGGTTAATAATTGTAATTTCTGTTCGTTTTGAGTTTCACTCATTTATCGATGCTGATTTGCGGTAGTTTCACGCTTGCCTAGATTATTTGATTTTATTTTTGCTCATTTTTTGTTTAATGGAGTTCTTTACTTTTCTTTGAAAAACTTATTTTGTGGAAAAAGTTTTTTTAATTAATTGGAACATAAACAGCGACAAGACACTAGTAAAGCTGTTCAGAGGGAGTATTATGTTTTGAAAAATAATGCTTTTCGGAAGGAATTATAGCGGAAGGGAATTATATATTCGGAAGGGAGTAGGGCTCATGATGAATAAGGAAGCTGCTAAGTCTTGTTTAGGCTGGGAATGTATTAATAATAGAATACTAATTGCTCATTTTATGACTAAAAAGTTCAGGGTATCAGTTTTGGTAGTATATGCCCCTGTAAACCGACTGACGGAGATACTAGTGACTCAGATGAATTTTACTTACAGTTACAGGAGCAAATAGAAAGGGTCCCAGGTAGAAATATGGTGTTTTTACTAGAAGATTTAAACGTCCGGGTCGGTAGAAATAGGGATAGATGGTATCATAGCCTAGACAAATTTGGTGTAGGAAATGAAAACATTAATAGCTACAGACTTTTGCAATTTTGTAGGTATAACAATCTAGTTATAACCAATACGGTGTTTGGTCATAAAATGACCCTTAAGTTAACATGGTCTTCACGTGATTGTAAGATAGCAAGCCTTATTGATTATGTAATTCTAAACCGAAGACTGGTATGATCAATACAAAATACTAGGGTATATAGGAGTGGTGTTGTTGATATTAAAAGTAAAGATCACCATCTAGTAGTGTTTTGGGTTAATTTGGAGCTAAAATTTCGGAAGAGTAACTCCCTCCCCGCGTGAAGTTATGATGTTGTAGACTCCAGGATGAAAATGTGAGAGAAACTTTCCAGGAACAGTTGAATACTAGGGTGGAGGGTTCAAAATCTGACAATGTAGAAGATGGTTGGAATAATTTTAGAAAAACAATTTGTGAAATTGCTGATGGTATCTTGAAGAAGAAAGTTAGGACTGCAGCTAGGAATATTAGTGAAACAGCTTTATGTTTAATAGAGAGGAGAAAGAGCATGTACAAGGATTTTCTGAGTGATAGATCACATGAAAACAAATGGAATGTAAAGAAGGTGGAGAAAGCATTAAAATATGAACTAAAGAGGTATAAAGTGGAGGCCCTTGATAACATTGCCGAGGATTTGGAAGATGCAGCTAGACAGCAGAATAGTAAAATATTAATGGCATGTTAATAAATTGAGAGGGAGTTAAAGTTGTCCTAGTTAAAGATAGGAACTGGGCCACAATTAGTAATAAGGAAAGAGTTAAAGAGAAATGGGCTGAACATTTTGACAATGTGCTAAACCGAAATAGAGTTACAGGAAAAGATACAGAGGGAAATGAAAAAGTTTCTGATACCTTGGACGTGAAGAAAGATTTATTTTGTGAGGAAGAATTAGCGACAGTACTAAAGGGATTTAAAAATAATAAGGCTCCAAGTGCTGATACTGCGGTAAATGAGTTTCTTAAATGTGGTGGCTCTGAAATTAGAAATAAGTTACAGAAGGTTATGAATATGATTTTGAAAAGAGGAAGTTCGTAAATTCTGTTCGTTTTAAGTTTTAATGCTTATCCTTACTTTCAGTTGAAAAAAACCTGTTTTTTTTATTTAATTTCTGATCGTTTTTTAAATAATGCTGGGAAATCTGGAGCCCCTATCATAGAAATGTTTTAATACTGATAACGGTCACTGTATATACGACCGAAATATCTGGTATTTTTTGTGAAATTTATTATACACTGTCTATTAAAAAGGATTTTATCCCTATTTTGAACTTTTATTTTTAGAAATGTTCCTTCCTCTAAGGAAACGTCCTTTATAGAAAGATCTTAACAAGTGACCCCCTACTTCGACCCCCCCACCAGAAAATATCTCTCCTGAAAACGTCTGTATACTTCCCAATAACCAATACTATGTGAACAATGGGCAAAGTTTATAACTTGCAACCCTGCCCCTGGAAACTGTGGGGGATTAAGTCATCCTCAAAGACATATTTATTAGATGTTCGACTATGCTGAACAAAATGGCTATCTAAAAATTTTGATCGGGTGACCTCGGGAAAAAAAGAGCGTGGGCCATGGGGCCATGCTGCCCTCCAGTTTTTTGGTCGCTTAAAAAGGGCACTAAAACTTTTTATTTCCGTTCAAGTGAGCCCTCTCGCGATATTCTAGGACTATTGGATCGATATGATGAAAAAAAAAAAAAAAAAAAAAAAAAAAAAAAAAAAAAAAAAAACAACAAATAAACACGCATCCATGATCCTTCTTCTGGCAAAAAATACAAAATTCCACATTTTTTCAGATAAGAGCTTAAAACCTCTACAGTAGTGTTTTCTAATACGCTGAATCTGATTGTTTGATTTTCATTAAGATTCTGTCACTTTTAGGGGGTGTTTTTCCCTTTTTTTGAAAATAAGGCAATTTTTTCAGGCTCGTAAATTTTGATGAATAAGACTAAACTTGACGAAACATATATATTTGAAATCAGCATAAAAATTCGATTCTTTTGATGTATCTACTGGTATCTTTGCAGTTCGTCACCACGAACTGTTTGATATCCGTCCATCGCTTTTGGCTTTGCTCGACAGAACTTAATTTTGGGAGTTTATATCTTAGTTTTTGTAAGTAGGCTATTGTTTTGTGTATATTTTGTAGCTACTTACCTTTTTTTATTTTTAAATACTTTTAATTCAATTGACATACTTTTTGCATTGCCTTTAGAAAACTGTTTGTCTCTAAGCTTCATTAAATAAAGAAAATAAAACAAGCTTTTTCAACTGAAAGTAAGGAGGAACATTAAAACTTAAAACGAACTGAAATTATTACGAATATGAGGGGGGAGGGGTCCCCCTCCTCAACACCTTGCTCTTCAAGCTACAATTTTCCTACTACTACTACTAAAAACTCACCGCAGCTCCAAGCCGTCTGAGGAAAACATAGCTACGCATGCTCCTCCTCCAACCCAATCTATTCAAAGTGTCCCTTTTAACACCCTTCCAGGAAGTTTCTATTTCCTTTAAATCTTTCTTTATGACGTTCTCTCACACCAGACGAGGACGACCTGCTTTCCGTTTAGCTCTAGACGATTGACCAAAAAGGAGAATCTTCGGCAATCTGTCATCCTTCATCCGCACAACGTGCCCTAGCCACCTCAACCTTTCTTTCACTATAGGCCTAGAAAGCGGTATTGAGCCACATTTTACGTACAGCCTACTGCTTGAAATAAGGTCAGTCAGCTGGGTACCCAGAACCACAGTTTATAGAATTATCCAGTATGATCATCCTCTATCTCACCCATTATAAAAACCCGGACCGGGGTGCGAGTGCTCCGGAGAACGTTTTTGCAGATATAAACATAAGCGAACTCAGATCTTTTCATGGGTAGACAAGTCAGACTGTGATCTAATCAGAAACAAGTGGAAACCCGCTATTACGAATAATGCACTTGGTAACCATTTCTCAGTGATTGACGAAAACAGACTAACCCGCTAATGCAGAAATATGTGGGAGGAGCTTTTTGTTCGCACCGAGAACAAAGACCAAAAATGATCTGCGATAAGCTTACTGTCTATAAACTGTGCCCAGAACAATCCGTAAGCAATTTCTCTGGAAAACATCTAGCATATCTTCGTCTGCTTTTCGGAGCGCCCATGCTTCAGAGCTTTATATGACCACTGTCATCACTGAAGCTTCTAATATTCTAATCTTGGTTTGCAGACTTATCTTCCTATTCTTCCAAACTTTTTTTTAACTGTGAAAAAACACCCTGAGCCTTTGGCTATTCTACTTTTAACACCTTCACTGCTTCCACCGTCTTTACTAATAATACTACCAAGGTAAGTGAAACGGCCCACCTCATCAATCTTTTCATTACCCAACGTCACTTTTTCATCTTCACTTTTTCCTAGCCTTAGTGACTTAGTCTTCTTAACATTAATTTTCAAACCTATTCTAGCACCCTGAACTCGCAAAATCTCTAAAAGCTCATTCATTTTGCTCACACTTTCATCTAGGATACTTAAATCATCAGCATAATCCAAGTCGACGAGACTTTTTCGTCCCCGTTTTGATTCCGTGGTCTCCCATTGCCCTTTCATGTGCTCCTTAAGACGAAGTCCATCAAAATAATCCATTTAATGGGGAATAGAACACAACCCTGGTTAACTCCTGATTTAATACAAAACCAGCTGCTAACCTCATTTCCTACCTTAACCGCAGCAGTGATCAACATAGCACTAATGACTTTAATGCATTTATCTGGTATACAATACAGGGATAAAACCTTTGCTAAAGCTCTTCTATTAACAGAATCGATCGCTTACTCATAATCTATAAAACTAAGGACCTAAGGTGTTTAACAACTCAGGCACTTCTTAATTATTAACCTAAGAGTGAAAATTTGGTCGACACATCCTCTACATTTTTTAAAACCGCAGTGTTCTTCTCTTAAAACTTTGTCTACAGCATCTTTCAGTCTAAAAAGTATCATATTACTAAGTAGTTTGCTACCTACAGACACCTGACTAATGGCTCGATAATTACCACACTCACTTTTATCACCTTTTCTTATACAGTGGCTTAATTAAGGTTTTCCTAAAATCGTTAGCGTATTTCTAACCTCAGAGCCACCATATTTAAGATTAATCTAAAAAACTTTTTTCCATCATTAATTAAAAACATTTATATTTTTTTCTGTAGAGTGCAAATTATGTTTTGGCCTTGGGAAGGCATAGGGGTTTTGAACCCAACTTATGTAATGTTATGTTAAAGAGAAAGAAAAAAAATATAAATGTTTTTACTTAATAACTTTAATAAATCAAATAATAACATTTTGATTACTAAACATCAGTATATGTATATTAAACTGGCAATGCAAATTCATTTGTATTTTTTTCAGTAAAGTGCAAATTATGTTCTGGCCTTGGGAAGGCATAAGGGTTTTGAGCCCAATTTATGTTAATTTCTGCTCGTTTTGAGTTTGACTCGGTTATTTTATTGTAATTTCTGTTCGTTTTGGGTTTCATTTATTTATCGATGCTGATTTGCGGAAGTTTCACGCTTGGTAGATTATTTTATTTTATTTTTTCTCATTTTTTAATTAATGGAGTTCTTTACTTTTCTTTATAAAAACTTATTTAGTGGAAAAAGCTTTTTTTAATTTCTGTTAATTTCTGTTCGTTTTATATTGACATAGTCTTTTCAGAGAAAAAGAAAATAATACTTTAAATCTTTTCTTTTTTTTAAGAATTTAGTTTGGTCTGCTATTTGTATGCTGGAGAAAAATTTTCAGCAATTTTTAACAACGTACACCCTCTTCAAAATCTGGACTCAATAGTTGTGTTTAATTTAGTTTCATACCTCCTCTAGTTGACCTGAAATAGAAAACTTGATACCATTCGCAAAAAAATCTGTTTACTTTCTTTGATAGCTTGGATACACTTACGCTATTTTGATTTGGTTAAACTTTAAGAGCAGAAGCAGCCCCGAAAGTTTGAACATAATACCTCAGTCGTTCTTGGGATACTGCTGATATGCCTTATTGGGAATTAGCATTAACTCAGCGCATTTTGATTTAATCTTATGTTAACATTTAGTTTTTAAACATAAAGTCAAATGGGAGGGTGGGCGTGGGAGGGGGATTAGTTTCCCTCCAATCACATTCAACTATTAAAAAGGGCATAAACCCTTTCTATTTTCAATCTAATGAGCCCTTTTCGAAGTTCCTACGACAACTCCTTCGATACCTAGTGCCCTTGTCTATACAGCAACAACAACAACAAAAATAATACATTATAGCAAAATTGATCTTTACTATAAAAATGTCAAGCCTTCCAACCACTTTCGACTATTATTAAGGGCACTAGGCCTTTTGATTCCCAATCGAATGAGCGCTTTTTGAGTTTCTACGACAACACTTGCTATAAACACCTTACATGCTCCAGGGCATAAATTACAACCCTTACACTAAGGGCTGTGAGGGAGGTTGTCATCCTCTAAGACCTAATTTCCAGAACTTTCAACTACGTTAAACAAAATGGCTATCTCAAAATTTTGATTGGATGTGTTTGGGAAAATGGTAGGCGTGAGAGGGGCGTTAGTCTTTCTCCAATCACTTTCAACTATTAAAAAATGCACTAGCCCTTTCAATTTCCAATAAAATGAGCCCTTTTGAAGTTTCTACGACAACGCTTTCAATAAAAGCCTTATATGCCCCCAAGGGATAACTTACAACCCTCGCCCTGAGGGTTGGGGTGGGTGTCATCCTCAAAGACCTTAATTCCAGAACTTTCGACTACGTTGAACAAAATGGTTATCAGAAAATTTTGATTGGATGTGTTTGGGGGAATGGTGGGCGTGAGGCGTACAGGGTTTGTCTAGAAAGTAATAGGACTGATTTTTTTGCGCTGTGACTGTACTTTGGAGCGTGCGTGTGCTGACTGGATTCGGTAGAGGGCGTTCCTAGCTACCAAACGAGTGGCTGGTCAGTTGTCTCTGAGCATCTGGAGAGTCAGGAAAGTCAGGCTCATTAGTAGTATCGTATTAATTACCGCGACGCCTACATGGAATTACACAAGAACCCTACAAGAATATGCTCAAAAGTGTAATAGATTTCAAGCGTACATTCAAGCGTACATTGAATTGCGCAAGAAAAACCCATGCTTGAGACACTGTATTTACACGTAACCTAAGTGCTGATTTGAACGATACATTCAACTATACATTCACGCCTACAAGAATATTGGTCAAAAGTATATACAATATGAACGATACATTGGAATTGCGCAAGAAAAATCCATGCTTGAGACACTGTATTTACACGTAACCTAAGTGCTGATTTGAACGATACATTCAACTATACATTCACGCCTACAAGAATATTGGTCAAAGTTTGGGGAGATTACGTTCCTTGGCACCTTTTCAGAGCATGTACTTATGATACACATTTGAAGATAAACATTTGAATCAGAAAATGTGAAAATGTACACAACTGAAACAGAGAAGTGTGTTTTGAGGATATTTTCTATAATTTCGTCTGAAAAATAGGACTTCACGCTTAAAAAGTTCTATTAAGAGCTATTGCTATGGAAATGGATCATTTTTGAACCAATTCAAACTTTTACCTTGAGCATCTATGTTGTTAGCAGAATTTCAAAAAGGATCGTTTATGAGTGCTGGCGTATCTGATGAAATAATTTAGTTCGTATGATCAATTTAATTTATTTTTTAATTCAGTAGTTTTTTTCAGTAAGGACACTCGATATCCTAAAAGTGTTTGATTCAAACTTTTACCTTGAGCATCTATGTTGTTAGCAGAATTTCAAAAAGGATCGTTTATGAGTGCTGGCGTATCTGATGAAATAATTTAGGTCGTATGATCAATTTAATTTATTTTTTAATTCAGTAGTTTTTCAGTAAGGACACTCGATATCCTAAAAGTGTTTGATTCAAACTTTTACCTTGAGCATCTATGTTGTTAGCAGAATTTCAAAAAGGATCGTTTATGAGTGCTGGCGTATCTGATGAAATAATTTAGGTCGTATGATCAATTTAATTTTTTTAATTCAGTAGTTTTTTTTTCAGTAAGGACACTCGATATCCTTAAAAGTGTTTGATTCAAACCTTTACCTTGAGAATCGATGTTGTTGGGTCCCAGTCCACCAGCCAGAATGGTTGAAATCCACTAGCTCAGAAGTGGGGTCTTAATCCACCAGCCTGAATGGTTGAAATTCACTAGCTCAGAATTGGGGTCTTAGTCCATCAGCCTGAATGGTTGAAATTCACTAGCTCAGAATTGGGGTCTTAGTCCACCAGCCTGAATGGTGGAAATTCACTAGCTCAGAATTGGGGTCTTAGTCCACCAGCCTGAATGGTTGAAATTCACTAGCTCAGAATTGGGGTCTTAGTCCACCAGCCTGAATGATGGAAATTCACTAGCTCAGAATTGGGGTCTTAGTCCACCAGCCTGAATGGTTGAAATTCACTAGCTCAGAATTGGGTCTTAGTCAATTTTCAGATTGGAGCGTTAGGGTCCGACTACCTGGGCTTTATTTGTCAAGGCCTGAATGCTAAGCGATGGACATGAGCTCGATTGGGATCCCCATTGTAAAAATGGAAAACAAAAAACAAAAATATATTGTCGGTATATGTGTAGAGCATGGCATGGTTACCGCTAGGGTAACAGTTTAACCGTTGACGGTTTTAGGTATCCGTGAATAAGTTCTAAGGCAAGAGTGGAAGTTGGGATAAATTTTTGGAGGTGCCCACCTCACCTGCCCAGAGTCTCAGGCAAGTGACCCTAAATTTGAAAAAGTGGAAATAGGGTCAGATTTTCTAAACTGAGCTGAGACAATGAATAGATACTATTGGGAAAGTGATTGGAGACGCTAGGCATCCGTGAACAAGTCCTAATTTGAGAGAGGAATTTGGGACAATATTTGGGGGCGCCCACCCGCCCAGAGTCTCCGGCAAGTGAGCCAAAAATTTAAAAAAAACACAATTATTTTTTCTGTTCAATTATTTTCAGTGTAAGCCAATATAATTACCTCATTCTTTTATTCTAACTTAACTTGTAGGAATAGGACTTCTAGAATAAGGATTCATTCCCTCGACTAAATCAGTTTTTTCATGTAAAATGGTGAACAAAAGACTATTAATTCTCCGTATTCTTCTTCTTCTTCTTCTTATCTAGCTATACGTTGCGCTGTGTTTGTCACACCAACTAGTAAATATTTATCGGGCTTTTATTTTTTCCGTTCAATTATTTTCAGTGTAAGCCAATATAAGGCTAGGGGGAGTAAAAATGGTAGTTATTTAGTACCCGGTAAACAGGTGACTTGATATGCTTCATTAGAAGTAGGTTACTGCTAATGATACCTCCTCGACAGATATTTTTATGGCTCTAACAATTGTACTCTATGCTTGCCCAGAGACACGATGTGGCTTTCCCACTATTGCTCTATGGCCGATTATCGACACTACCTAGTTTACTGCATGTATTAAATCAGTATTTTTTACACAGTGGAACGATAAACACATAACTAATATCTCTAAAAAAGTGAAGATGGAGCATTTTAATAAAGTGTGTTCACATAACAAGGTTAGTGTAGCATTGAATGCGAACATAGATAAGTATTTAAACTATGAAACAAGTACAAGTGGAAGCACTATAGGAAATGTATGCATGCATTGTCATGACAGTAAGGAATTAAATTTCTTTGGAATACCGAAAAATTCAACTCTTATGTTGGTGGTTATGCGAGATTGAGATCTCCCGAGATGATTGCACTCAAAGAGAATGCCAACATAAAAATAATCGTTGATGATAGAGGACAACTCCTTGCTACTGTTGCAGGTAACACATTACCTACTGATACATCCAATAGTCACCTTTCAGGTATTAGCATTCAACGGAAGATCAATAAAAGAAAGGCCTACTCTTCTACTAATATCGTAAACCATATCTTGTCTACGTGCCGAAACTGTTACCTGTGTAAAAATAATGTGATAATAGACAGTGAAATTGCCAGAAAAATAAAAAGGGTATTGTCAGAAAATATCACTATGGAATATAAAGATGAATCGATGAAAAATAAAGCACCAGCAAACGTTACTACCATTGATCAAACAGTCAATGGACCAAATAATACCAAGGATGAAAAGCATATTGAGCCTGTTGATGAGACACCAGTAAAAATTGTGTATGACTCAAAATGGAATAATGATTATTCTACTGATTACGAACTAAGAGAAAACAATAGCTATAATAACAAGAGAGAACATGGTGAACTATTTTACGGAACAGATTCAAAATGTCCAAAGTTAATCATTGATATTAATAATGTATCATAATATATTTTTGTATTAATATTCTACATAGCATTATTTCATTAAAAATATATTATGCATTACATTGTTATGTGTTCATTATTTTTAGAGTAAGCTAGCATATCAAACGTTTGGAATGTCTAATAAAACTTCGGAGATGTAAGAAAAGGAGTTTGCAAACATGTATTGTCAGACACATGGGACAACATTGACAAAATCTTGGTATCAGAATGAATAAATTATCTATCAACATCCACTATTGGATATGTCATTATGACAAAATTGTAAGTAAGTAAGTAAGTAAAAAACTCTTTCTTGAATTCACCTCTTGGATACACAATACAGAAATTTAATTAAGGAAATTATGAAAAAAAATTGTAAGTAAGTAACAAACTCTTTCTTGAAGTCACCTCTTGGATACAAAATGCAGAAATTTCATTTAAGAAATTATCAAAAATTGTAAGTAAGTAGCAAATTCTTTCTTGAATTCGCCTCATGGATAAATAAAAAAGACATTTCATTCAAGAAATTATGAAAAAATTCTAAGTAAGTAACAAACTCTTTCTTGAAGTTACCTCTTGGATACACAATGCAGAAATTTCATTTAAGAAATTATGAAAAAATTGTAAGCAAGTAACAAACTCTTTCCTGAAGTCACCTCTTGGATACACAATGCAGAAACTTCATTTAAGAAACTATGAAAAAATTTTAAGTAAGTAAGTAACAAATTCTTTCTTGAAGTCACCTCTTGGATACACAATACAGAAATTTCATTAAAGAAATTAAGAAAAAAATTGTAAGTAAGTAGCAAATTCTTTCTTGAATTCACCTGCTGGATAAACAAAAAGACATTTCGTTCAAGAAATTATGACAAAATTCTAAGTAAGTAACATTTATTGTTTACACACTCTTGGATATACATTACGGAAATTTCGTTCAATAATTTATGAAAAAATTGTAAGCAAGTAACAAACTCTTTCCTGAAGTCACCTCTTGGATACACAATGCAGAAACTTCATTTAAGAAACTATGAAAAAATTGTAAGTAAGTAAGTAACAAATTCTTTCTTGAATTCGCCTGCTGGATAAACAAAAAGTCATTTCATTCAAGAAATTATGACAAAATTCTAAATAAGTAACAAACCCTTTCTTGAATTCGCCATTGGGTTGCGCAATACAGAAATTTAATTCACGAAACTATGAAAAACATTGCAAACAAACTCTTTCTTGAACTCGCTTCCTGGACAGACAATACAGCAATTTCACTCAAGAAATTATGAAAAAATTGTAAGTAAGTAGCAAACTGTTTCTTGAATTCTCCTCCTGGATGCACAATACAGATATTTCATTCAAGAAATTATAAAAAAAATGTAAGTAAGTAACAAACTCTTTCTTGAATACACCTCTTGGATACCCAATACGGAAATTTCATTCAAGAAATTATGAGAAAATTCTAAGTAAGTAACAATCTCTTTCTTGAAGTCCCCTCTTGGATACGCAATACGATACGGAAATTTCATTCAAGAAATTATGAGAAAATTCCAGGTAAGTAACAATCTCTTTCTTGAAGTCCCCTCTTGGATACACAATACGGATATTTTATTCAAGAAATTATAAAAAAAAGGGAAAGTAAGTAACAAACTCATTATTGATTTCACCTCTTGGACACAAAAAAAAGACATTTCATTCAAGAAATTATGACAAAATTCTAAGTAAGTAAAAAACTCATTCTTGAATTCGTCGTTTGCATGCACAATACAGAAATTTCATTCTATGGGACCTCTACACATGATTAAACACGTTTTGAAACTACATGCTATTTGCTTGCCTTTCCTTGGTACCTTTCCAAACGAGCGGGGATTCCCCACTGGTTCCTACACATTGCATAAACAAGGTAAAAGTTTGAATCAAACGCTTTTAGGATATCGAGTTTCCTTACCAAAAGTCGACAGGAATGCCCCCCTCCGGCGAAAAAATTGTAAGTAAGTAAGTAAGTAACAAATTCTTTCTTGAAGTCACCTCTTGGATACACAATACAGAAATTTCATTAAAGAAATTATGAAAAAAATTGTAAGTAAGTAGCAAATTCTTTCTTGATTTCACCTGCAGGATAAACAAAAAGACATTTCGTTTAAGAAATTATGACAATTGGTGAAATCAATCAATAATTTTGTATCCAAGAGGTGAAATCAATAATGAGTTTGTTATCTACTTTCCCTTTTTTTATAATTTCTTGAATACAATATCCGTATTGTGTATCCAAGAGGGGACTTCAAGAAAGAGATTGTTACTTACCTGGAATTTTCTCATAATTTCTTGAATGAAATTTCCGTATCGTATTGCGTATCCAAGAGGGGACTTCAAGAAAGAGATTGTTACTTACTTAGAATTTTCTCATAATTTCTTGAATGAAATTTCCGTATTGGGTATCCAAGAGGTGTACTCAAGAAAGAGTTTGTTTCTTACTTACATTTTTTTTATAATTTCTTGAATGAAATATCTGTATTGTGCATCCAGGAGGAGAGTTCAAGAAACAGTTTGCTACTTACTTACAATTTTTTCATAATTTCTTGAGTGAAATTACTGTATTGTCTGTCCAGGAAGCGAGTTCAAGAAAGAGCTTGTTTGCAATGTTTTTCATAGTTTCCTGAATTAAATTTCTGTATTGTGCAACCCAATGGCGAATTCAAGAAAGGGTTTGTTACTTATTTAGAATTTTGTCATAATTTCTTGAATGAAATGACTTTTTTGTTTATCCAAGAGGCGAATTCAAGAAAGAATTTGTTACTTACTTACTTACAATTTTTTCATAGTTTCTTAAATGAAGTTTCTGCATTGTGTATCCAAGAGGTGACTTCAGGAAAGAGTTTGTTACTTGCTTACAATTTTTTCATAATTTATTGAACGAAATTTCCGTAATGTATATCCAAGAGTGTGAAAACAATAAATGTTACTTACTTAGAATTTTGTCATAATTTCTTGAACGAAATGTCTTTTTGTTTATCCAGCAGGTGAATTCAAGAAAGAATTTGCTACTTACTTACAATTTTTTTCATAATTTCTTTAATGAAATTTCTGTATTGTGTATCCAAGAGGTGACTTCAAGAAAGAATTTGTTACTTACTTACTTACAATTTTTTCCTAGTTTCTTAAATGAAGTTTCTGCATTGTGTATCCAAGAGGTGACTTCAGGAAAGAGTTTGTTACTTGCTTACAATTTTTTCATAATTTCTTAAATGAAATTTCTGCATTGTGTATCCAAGAGGTAACTTCAAGAAAGAGTTTGTTACTTACTTAGAATTTTGTCATAATTTCTTGAATGAAATGACTTTTTTGTTTATCCAAGAGGCGAATTCAAGAAAGAATTTGTTACTTACTTACTTACAATTTTTTATACTTTCTTAAATGAAGTTTCTGCATTGTGTATCCAAGAGGTGACTTCAAGAAAGAGTTTGTTACTTACTTACAATTTTTTTTCATAATTTCCTTAATTAAATTTCTGTATTGTGTATCCAAGAGGTGAATTCAAGAAAGAGTTTGTTACTTACTTACTTACAATTTTTTCATAATGACATATCCAATAGCGGTTGTTGATAAATAATTTATTCATTCTGATACCAAGATTTTGTCAATGTTATCCCATGTGTCTGACAATAGATGTATGCAAACTCCTTTTCTTACATCTCCGACGTTTTATTAGACATTCTAAACGTTTGATATGCTAGCTTACTCTAAAAATAATGAACACATAACAATGTAATGCATAATATATTTTTAATGAAATAATGCTATGTAGAATATTAATACAAAAAATATATTATGATACATTATTAATATCAATGATTAACTTTGGACATTTTGAATCTGTTCCGTAAAATAGTTCACCATGTTCACTCTTGATATTATAGCTATTGTCTTCTCTTAGTTCGTAATCAGTAGAATAATCATTATTCCATTTTGAGTCATACACTATTTTTACTGGTGTCTCATCAACAGGCTCAATATGCTTTTCATCCTTGGTATTATTTGGTTCATTGACTGTTTGATCAATGGTATTAACGTTTGCTGGTGCTTTGTTTTTCATCGATTCATCTTTATATTCCATAGTGATATTTTCTGACAATGCCCTTTTTATTTTTCTGGCAATTTCACTGTCTATTATCACATTATTTTTACACAGGTGACAGTTTCAGCACGTAGACAAGATATGGTTTACGATATTAGTAGAAGAGTAGGCCTTTCTTTTATTGATCTTCCGTTGAATGCTAATACCTGAAATGTGACGATTGGATGTATCAGTAGGTAATGTGTTACCTGCAACAGTAGCAAGGAGTTGTCCTCTATCATCAACGATTATTTTTATGTTGGCATTCTCTTTGAGTGCAATCATCTCTGGAGATCTCAATCTCGCATAACCACCAACATAAGAGTTGAATTTCTCGGTATTCCAAAGAAATTTAATTCCTTACTGTCATGACAATGCATGCATACATTTCCAATAGTGCTTCCACTTGTACTTGTTTCATAGTTTAAATACTTATCCATGTTGGCATTCAATGCTACAATAACCTTGTTATGTGAACACACTTTATTAAAATGCTCCATCTTCACTTTTTTAGAGATATTAGTTTTGTGTTTATCGTTCCACTCTGTAACAAATACTGATTTAATAATTGTAGTAAACTAGGAAGTGTCGATAACCGGCCATAGAGCAATAGTGGGAAAGCCACATCGTGTCTCTGGGCAAGCATAGATTACAATTGTTAGAGCCATAAAAATACCTGTCGAGGAGGTATCATTAGCAATAACCTACTTCTAATGAAGCATATCAAGTCACCTGTTTACCGGGTACTAAATAACTACCATTTTTACTCCCCCTAGCATTATATTGGCTTACACTGAAAATAATTGAACGGAAAAAATAAAAGCCCGATAAATATTTACTAGTTGGTGTGACAAACATAGCGCAACGTTTAGCTAGATAAGAAGAAGAAGAAGAAGAATACGGAGAATTAATAGTCTTTTGTTCACCATTTTAAATGAAAAAACTGATTTAGTCGAGGGAATGAATCCTTATTCTTGAAGTCCTATTCCTACAAGTTAAGTTAGAATAAAAGAATGAGGTAATTATATTGGCTTACACTAAAAATAATTGAACAGAAAAAATAATTGTGTGTTTTTTAAATTTTTGGCTCACTTGCCGGAGACTCTGAGCGGGTGGGCGCCCCCAAATATTGTCCCAAATTCCTCTCTCAATTTAGCACTTGTTCACGGATGCCCAGCGTCTCCAATCACTTTCCCAATAGTATCTATTCATTGTCTCAGCTCAGTTTAGAAAATCTGAGCCAATTTCCACTTTTTCAAATTTAGGGTCACTTGCCTGAGACTCTGGGCAGGTGAGGTGGGCACCTCCAAAAATTTATCCCAACTTCCACTCTCGCCTTAGAACTTATTCACCGATACCTAAAACCGTCAACGGTTAGACTGTTACCCTAGCGGTAACCATGCCATGCTCTACACACATACCGACAATATATTTTTGTTTTTTGTTTTCCATTTTCACAATGGGGATCCCAATCGAGCTCATGTCCATCGCTTAGCATTCAGGCCTTGACAAATAAAGCCCATATAGTCGGACCCCAACGCTCCAATCTGAACATTGACTAAGACCCCAATTCTGAGCTAGTGAATTTCGACCATTCAGGCTGGTGGACTAAGACCCCAATTCTGAGCTAGTGAATTTCAATCATTCAGGCTAGTGGACTAAGACCCTAATTCTGAGCTAGTGAATTTCAACCATTCAGGCTGGTGGACTAAGACCCCAATTCTGAGCTAGTGAATTTCCACCATTCAGGCTGGTGGACTAAGACCCCAATTCTGAGCTAGTGAATTTCAACCATTCAGGCTGGTGGACTAAGACCCCAATTCTGAGCTAGTGAATTTCAACCATTCAGGCTGGTGGACTAAGACCCCACTTCTGAGCTAGTGGATTTCAACCATTCTGGCTGGTGGACTGGGACCCAACAACATCGATTCTCAAGGTAAAGGTTTGAATCAAACACTTTTAGGATATCGAGTGTCCTTACTGAAAAAAACTACTGAATTAAAAAATAAATTAAATTGATCATAGGAACTAAATTATTTTATCAGATACGCCAGCACTCATAAACGATCCTTTTTGAAATTCTGCTAACAACATCGATGCTCCAGGTAAAAGTTTGAATCAAACACTCTTAGGATATCAAGCGTCCTTACTTAAAAACTACTGAATTAAAAAATAAATTAAATTGATCATAGGAACTAAATTATTTCATCAGATACGCCAGCACTCATAAACGATCCTTTTTGAAATTCTGCTAACAGCATAGATGCTCAAGGTAAAAGTTTGAATCAAACACTTTTAGGATATCGAGTGTCCTTACTGAAAAACTACTGAATTAAAAAATAAATTAAAATGATCATACGACCTAAATTATTTCATCAGATACGCCAGCCCTCATAAAACCATTTTCCATAAAAATAGCTCTTAATAGAACTGTTTAAGTATGAACTCCAATTTTTTCAAACGAAAATATAGAAAATACTATCAAAACACATTTCTCTGATTATAATGTATATCTTCAGTCAGAAAAGCCGAGTTTTGGTTCAAAAATGAACCATTTCCATAGCAATAGCTCTTAATAGAACTTTTTAAGCTTGAAGTCCTATTTTTTAGACGAAATTATAGAAAATATCCTCAAAACACACTTCTCTGTTTCAGTTGTGTACATTTTCACATTTTCTGATTCAAATGTGTATCTTCAGTCAGAAAAGCATAGTTTCGATTCAAAAATGAGCCATTTCCATAGCAATAGCTCTTAATAGAACTGTTTAAGTATGAACTCCAATTTTTTCCAACGAGACTATGCAACTCAACCACATTTAACTAAACCCCGTGTAACTGAATCCGCATGTAACTGAACCCCCGTGCAACTGAAACCCCCCCCCCCCCCATGTAACTGAATCCCTCATGCAACTCAACTCCGTGCAACTCAAGCCCCTTTAACTAAACCCCTGTGCAACTGAACCCCCCATGTAACTGAACCCCTGTATAACCGAAATCCCATACAACTGAACCCTCGTGCTACTGAACCCTCGTGCAACTCGACCCCATATCCTACACTCCAATTCGCAAATCTCATTACCCCTTTTTTGCAAATGTTAATCAAACATTTCCGATTGTAAAAGCATGTTTAACCATCTTGCTTGGAAAGGTATCCATAAGTACATGCTCTGAAAAGGCGCCAAGGAACGTAATCTCCCCTAACTTTGACCAATATTCTTGTAGTTGTGAATGTATAGTTGAATGTATCGTTCAAATCAGCACCTAGGTTACGTGTAAATACAGTGTCTCAAGCATGGGTTTTTCTTGCGCAATTCAATGTACGCTTGAATGTACGCTTGAAATCTATTACACTTTTGAGCATATTCTTGTAGGGTTCTTGTGTAATTCCATGTAGGCGTCGCGGTAATTAATACGATACTACTCTCATTTGATTAATTTCTGTTCGTTTAATATTGACATAGTCTTTTCAGAGAAAAAGAAAATAATACTTTAAATCTATTATTTTTTTTAAGAATTTATAGTTTGGTCTGCTATTTGTACGCTGGAGAAAAATTTTCAGCAATTTTTAACAACATACACCCTCTTCAAAATCTGGACACAAGTAGTTGTGTTGAATTTAGTTTCATACCTCCTCTAGTTGAACTGAAATGGAAAACTTGATACCATTCGCAAAAAAATCTGTTTACTTTCTTTGATGGCTTGGATACACTTACGCTATTTTGATTTGGTTAAATTTTAAGAGCAGAAGCAGCCCCGAAAGTTTGGGCATAATACCTCAGTCGTTCTTGGGATACTAGTGATATGCCTTATTGGGAATTAGCATTAACACAGCGCATTTTGATTCAATCTTATGGCAACATTTAGTTTTTAAACATAAAGTCAAATGGGAGGGTGGGCGTGGGAGGGGTATTAGTTTCCCTCCAATCACATTCGACTATTGAAAAAGGCATAAGCCCTTTATATTTTCAATCTAATGAGCCCTTTTCGAAGTTCCTACGACAACTCCTTCGATACCAAGTGCCCTGGTCTATACAACAACAACAACAAAAAAATAATACATAATACCCATATTGATCTTTACTATAAAAATGTCAAGCCTTCCATCCACTTTCGACTATTATTAAGGGAACTAGGCCTTTTGATTTCCAATCGAATGAGCGCTTTTTGAGTTTCTACGACAACACTTCCTATAAACACCTTATATGCCCCCAGGGCATAATTTACAACCCTTAAACTTAGGGCTGTGAGGGTGGTTGTCATCCTCTAAGACCTAATTTTCAGAATTTTCAACTACGTTAAACAAAATGGCTATCTCAAAATTTTGATTGGATGTGTTTGGGAAAATGGTGGGCGTGAGAGGGGCGTTAGTCTTTCTCCAATCACTTTCAATTATTAAAAAAGGCACTAGCCCTTTCAATTTCCAATCAAATGATTCCTTTTGAAGTTTCTACGACAACGCTTTCAATAAAAGCCTTATATGCCCCCAGGGGATAACTTACAACCCTCGCCCTGAGGGCTGGGGGGTGTCATCCTCAAAAGACCTTATTTCCAGAACTTTCTACTACGTTGAACAAAATGGTTATCTGAAAATTTTGATTGGATGTGTTTTGGGGAATGGTGGGCGTGAGAGGGGGGTTAGTTACCCTCCAATCACTTTCAGCTATTAAAAAGGCCACTAGCCCTCTCAATTTCCAATTGAATGAGCCCCTTTTGAAGTTTTTATGACAACTCTATCATTAATATGCCCCCAGGGCATAACTTACAACCTTTTCCTGGGGACTCTGGGGGGTTTGTCATCCTTAAATACATAATTTCCAGAACTTTCAACGACCGTGAACAAAATGGCTATCTCTAAACTTTGATTGAATTGTTTGGGGAAATGGTGGGCGTGAGAGGGGGGTTAGTTACTCTCCACTCACTTTTGACTATTAAAAAGGGCAATTAAAGTTGATTGGATGTGTTTGGGGAAAAGGTGGGCGTGAGAGGGGGGTTAGTTGCCCTTCAATCACTTTCGTCTATTAAAAGGGCACTCGCCCTTTCAATTTTCTATTCAATGAGGTCATTTTAATGTTTTTACAACATCGCTTTCTATAAAAACCTTACCTGCTCCCAGGGTATAATTTACAACCCTTGCCCGAGGGTTTTGGGGGGATGGGTTGTCATCCTTAAAGACCTAACTTCCAAAACTTTCAACTACGTTGAATAAAATGGCTATCTAAAAATTTTGATTGGATGTGTTTAGGGAAAAGGTGGGCGTGAGAGGGGGGTTAGTTGCCCTCGAATCACTTTCGAGTATTAAAAAGGGTACTAGCCCTTTAAATTTCCAATTGAATGAGCCCTTTTTAGAGTTTCTACGATAAATATTTCAATAAAAACCTTATATGCCCCCTGGGCATAACTTATAACCCTTGCCCTTAAGACTGTGGGGCAGTAACCTGCTCAAAGGTATAATTTCCTGAACTTTAAACTGCGCGGAGCAGAATGGCTATCTAAAAATTTTTATTGGATACGTTTGGGGAAATGGTGGGCGTGGAATGGGTGTTAGTTGCCTTCCAATCACTTTCGACTATTAAAAAGGGCACTAGCCATTTCAATTTCCAATCGAATGAGCCCGTTTTGAAGTTTCTACGACGGTGCGTTCTATAAAAACCTTATATGCCCCCTGGGCATAACTTACAACCCTTGCCTTGATGGCTGTGGGGGAGTGACATCCGAAAAAACATAATTTCTATCTGGAAATCCACAACACTGAACAAAATGGCTATCTAAAAAATTTGATTGGATGTGTTTGGGGAAAAGGTGGGCGAGAGAGGGGGGCTAGTTGCCCTCAAATCACTTTGGACTATTGAAAAGGGCACTAGACCTTTGAATTTCCAAAAGAATGAGCCCTTTTTCAAGTTTCTACGACAAAGATTTCAATAAATTTATGTGCCCCCGGGGCATACCTTATAACCCTTGCCCTGAAGACTGTGGGGGATTTTCCTGCTCAAAGGTATAATTTCCTGAACTTTAACTGCGTGAAAAATTGGCTATCTCAAAATTCTTATTGGATGTGTTTGGGGAAATGGTGGGCGTGGAAGGGGTGTTAGTTGCCCTCCAATCACTTTCGACTATTAAAAAGGGCACTAGCCATTCCAATTTCCAATTGAATGAGCCTTTTTTGAAGTTTCTACGACAACACCTTCTATAAAAACCTTATATGCCCTCGGGGTATAACTTACAACCCTTGCCCTGAAAGGCTCTGAGGGGTGTCCTCCTCAAAAAATAATTTCTATCTGGAGATCAACTGCGCTGAACAAAATGGCTGTCTCAAAATTTTTATTGGATGTGTTTGGGGGGATGATGGGCATGCGGGCTAGCTGCCCTCCAATCACTTTCGACTATTAAAAAGGGCACTAGCCCTTTGAATTTCCAATGGAATGAGCCTTTTTTGAAGTTTCTACAACAACGCCTTCTATAAAACCTTATATGCCCCCAAGGCATAACTTACAACTCTTGCCCTGAAGGCTGTGGGGAAGTGTCCTCCTCAAAAACATAATTTATATATGGAAATCAACTACGCTGAACAAAATGGCTGTCTCAAAATTTTGATTGAATGTGTTTCAGGAAATGGTGGAAGTGGAAGGGTGTTAGTTGCCTTCCAGTCACTTTCGACTATTAAAAAGAGCACTAGCCACTCCAATTTCCAATTGAATGAGCCCCTTTCGAAGTTTCTACGACAACTTCTTCGATACGAAGTGCCCTGCTCTAAAGTAAAAATGATAAAATGATACATTATGCCAACACCGTTCTTATATACCCTCAGGGCATAACTTAAAACACTTGCCCCGAGGGTCGTGGGGGAGTGTCCTCCTCAAAAACATATTTTCTATCTGGAAATCAAGTACCTTGAACAAAATGGCTATCTCAAAATTTTGATTGGATGTGTTTGGGGGAATGATGAGCATGGTGGGGGGTGGGGGCTAGTTGCCCTCCAATCACTGTCGACTATTACTAAGGGCACTATTCCTTTGAATTTCCAATCAAATGAGCCTTTTTTGAAGTTTCTACGACAACGCTTTCTATAGAAACCTTATATGCTTCAGGACATAACTTAAAACACTTGCCCCGAGGGTCGTGGGGGAGTGTCCTCCTCGAAATGATATTTTCTATCTGGAAATCAACTACGCTGAACAAAATGGCTATCTCAAAATTTTGATTGGATGTGAGGAGGTGTTAGTTGCCCTCCAATCACTTTCTAGTATTAAAAAGGGCACTAGCCACTCCAATTTCCAATCGAATGAGCCCTTATCGAAGTATCTACGACAACTCCTTCGATACGAAGTGCCCGGGTATGGAGAAAAAAGAAAAAAAAATAAATAATACATTGTGCCCACATCGTTCTTTACTCAGGCAGCGCTATTGCGCTGCCTATGAAACTCATTTACCACACTATCAGCAGCTGGAACCTTGTTATTTTTTACAGTTTTTCGACACTTTAAAAAAAGTCACTTATTGTTCTGATTAAACGACCCTTGTGTTTTAGGAATCGTTTTTAAAGAATTGGGACAAAATTTAAAGTTTAGCGCAAAGAGCGAGATGTTGAAGAGGGAGCAACACCCCTCATATGCGTAATAATTTCTGTTCGCTTTAAGTTTTAATGTTTCTCCTTACTTTTAGTTGAAAAAGCTTGTTTTATTTTCTTTATTTAATGAAGCTTAGAGACAAACAGTTTTCTAAAGGCAATGCAAAAAGCATGTCAATTAAATTAAAAGTATTTAATTTAATTGACATACTACATTTATACAATTATTTATTATATATTTGGAATCAGCATAATCAGCCAATCCTTTTGATATATCTATGCATAAAAATTCCATTTTTTAGAGTTTTGGTTACTATTGAGCCAGGTTGCTGTAACTAAGTTACAGTTCATTATCACGAACTGTTCGGTAACCCATCAAAATCCAAACGGTATTACCAAAAGTATTGTATTCATAAAACTTTACAGTTTCATGAATGTAATTAAACAAATAGAAAAGGTTTTCAACTAAAGTAGGGAGCAAGTTTCAAATCTGTTCCTTGCTTTCAGTTGAAAAGCTCTTTTTTAATTTAATTTCTGATTGTTTTCCAAGTCATACCCAGGCCTAACCAAGATATAATTTGAGGTACCAGTCCCTTAATCAATTGCTTATAAAATGTGTAAATCAATAATTGTACTTTGATTAGTACCGCTCTACGTTTAAATTTGCAATTTCAGTATTGGACAAAATTTGAATATACTTAACAAATTGGCGACGAATAGTAATTTTTGTGAAATGTCGTTGTTAATATTACTAATAAAGAATTTTGGTTGAATGAAAAGGAGGAGTATTGTTCGAAAAGGAGGAGTTTGGTTGAGTTGAAAAGGAGGAGGAGTAATGAAAAGGAGGAGTATTGAGGGAAATTCTGTACACTTTCAATCTTTTACATAACTGAAGCCATCACAATATGATTTTCTTATCGATATATGCGTATTTTTTTTTAAATACATTGAAGTACTTCATATAAATAGAAAAAGAAAAATATTACTATTTGAAATTGCTGAAAACTAAGTTCCTAGCAGTATTTGCCACCCCAAAGAAATTTACTGGCGGGGCTGACGATGGCCTGCCTTGGCTTTTCCCCCTCTGTGCTGGTAAATATGGAAATGTAACATTCTAGCTGTATAGAGAAACATTTTAATTAATTCCTACTCCCTCTTCCTCTTTCGACATTTATCTGAAGCCTCATGAAGAGTAAGCAGTTTGTCCACTAAAAAATACTTTTGTAGGAATCTACCCAACCCTCAACTAAACAATGATTCACCCCCCCCCCCCTATTTATAGATGATCCGCAATTACAGATCACCAAACGTAGCATAAATTCATTACAAATAAAGCGAATCAACTTGGTTGGATCCATTTCTACCGCCGTGTGAAATTACGTCTTTTGCAACTGGGAAGCCTAAACTATAGTTATTGATACTTTTAAATCAATTAGCTTCTCAGGATTTTAAATTGATTGCAAAAACGTTCTCTCTGGGATAAAGACGTAGTTTGGTGCCCTAAACCACCTAAACTGTCACCCAACCACCACTGCTATTTTTGCGTCTGCCCCCCTCCCCTGGAAAATTTTCTACCTGCGCCCTTGGAGGGATGATTAATGTATAGGCTAGTTGCATCTATTTTCTTTTTTATCTCCACTCTACCCCTCCCCTCCCCGAAAAGAACATATTTCCACAGACTTCCTAGCTGTTTTGTTGCAATGCTGTGACAAGCCAAATTTTGGAAGAAACCATCTGCAGTGATGAGCCAATTTTTGACCGAAAATGTGTTTCTTATTATTTATTTGTACGTAAAAAATCCTAAGCATAAAGAGGTAAGGTGGGTTTGAAGTCTGAAGCATAGTCATTCACAAAAATCCGAGATAGCTTAAAAGCGCACGTCGCAGATACGATAAATAATTTATCGATAAACTCAGCACACTCACCCTGTTTCCACACCTCACAATCTCACCAATCAATCACCACTCACCTTACAATCTGTTCTAAGAATTTATCTAGAAAACTTTGAAAATGGATATTATGACCATATAACTAAATTATAATATTGATAATAAATTATAATATCTTCATAACTAACTGTGAAGTAGCGCCGTGGATTGACACTCTGTTTGGGAATACGGGGCCCAGGGATCGATCCTACTGCCGCAAGGTTGGGTGACAGCCTTGCTACCTGAAAAAATAATGAGCAACTGAAACTTCGATTTGACTACGCATGCGCCTACGCATGCGGGAATGGCTTATCTTTTTATCATACACTTACGCGAATGAAAGTACGACTATTGACAATCATTATTGGCCCTCCGCAGTATGGAAGATCTCGATTGTAGAATAAATAATCTTATTTGAATACTGATTTCTGTTAGTCTCATATAGAAGCCATCACACGAAGTTCCATCGATAGGGCAAGGCAACAGCTCTGGGATTCATCCAGGTGCAAAAAATGATTAACGATTCATTGCCCTTTCCCTATAATATTATTTCTGATGTTGATGAATTGCTGTCACATAGACAGACGGAAATTGCGGGTTTCATTCAGCAAATATGATTAAATATTTGATTGTACAACTGTTATTTTCGAAATTCAAGTACATTGAAAATACTAGCTATTTCCTAATCCTTTATTTGGTAGACACGAGTCAATGAGGCAAAAACAAATAAAATTAAGAAAACAGTAAAATTTGTAACGATCTGAACGTCAACCAAGGACTGTGATGGTCAGCCTAGCCCCACCTTAAATATTGCTCCTTCTTTCGCTCCTACATTCAAATTTTGAAACTGCAAATAATTTTCTCACCACAAAATACGAAAAAATAAAAATATAAAGGTAATATTTTATATTAAACATTTATAAGTTCTTATTTAATATAAAAATGCATGGACAAGGTTAGGTATTTGTGTCTCCTAGATTTAGTGTTTTATGGTACTTTCATTGACAAAATCGAAACAAATAAAATCACCAGCCCCCCCCCCAAAAAAAATGAATTTTTTTATTAAAATTGGATTTTCCCTATAATATAATATAATTTGCACTTTACTAAAAAAAAAAAAAAAGTACAAATGAATGTGCATTGTCAGTTTAATATACATATACTGATATTTAGTAAACAAAATGTTAATATTATTTGATTTATTAAAGTTAAAAAAGTAAAAACATTTATATTTTTTTCAGTAAAGTGCAAATTATGTTCTGGCCTTGGGAAGGCATAGGGGGTTTTGAGCCCAACTTATGTTAATTTCTGCTCGTTTTTAGTTTGACTCGGTTATTTACTGTAATTTCTGTTCGTTTTGGGTTTCATTTATTTATCGATGCTGATTTGTGGTAGTTTCACGCTTGGTAGATTATTTGATTATATTTTTGCTCATTTTTTGTTTAATGGAGCTCTTTACTTTTCTTTGAAAAACTTATTTTTGTGGAATAAGTTTTTTTAATTAATTCCTTTAAATCTTTTCGTTTTTTTAAGACTTTATAGTTTGGCCTGCTATTTGTATGCTGGAGAAAATTTTCAGCAATTTCTAACAACATAAACCCTTTTAAAAATCTGGACACAAATAGTAGTGTTTAGTTTAGTTTCATACCTCCTCTAGTTGACCTGAAATGGAAAACTTGATACCATTCGCAAAAAAATCTGTTTACTTTCTTTGATAGCTTGGATACGCTTACACTATTTTGATTTTGTTAAATTTTAGGAGCAGAAGTAGCCCCGAAAGTTTGAACATAATACCCTCAGTCGTTTTTGGGATACTGCTGAGATGTTTTACTGGAAATTAGAACTAATACGGTGTATTTTGATTTAATCTTAAGGCAACATTTAGTTTCTAAACATAATGGGCAAATGAGAGGGTGGGCTTGGGAGGGGGATTAGTTGCCCTCCAATCGCTTTTGACTATTAAAAAGGGCTTGAGACCTTTCTATTTTCAATCGAATGAGCCCTTTTCGAAGTTCCTATGACAACTCCCTCGATACGAAGTGCCTTGGTCTAAACAACAACAACAAAAAACAAACATTATACATTATACCCACATCGATCTTTACTATAAAAATGTCAAGCCTTCCAAACACTTTCGACTATTATAAAGGGCACTAGGCCTTTCGATTTCCAATCGAATAAGCCCTTTTTGAGTTTCTACGACAACGCTTTCTATAAACACCTTATATATCCCAAGGGCATAAATTACAAACCCTTACCCTATGGGCTGTTAGGGTGGTTGTCATCCTCTAAGACCTAATTTCCAGAACTTTCAAATGCTTTAAACAAAATGGCTATCTCAAAATTTTGATTGGATATGTTTGGGGAAAGGGTGGGTGTGCGAGGGGCGTTAGTCACTCTCCAATCACTTTCAACTATTAAAAAAGGTACTAGCCCTTTCAATTTCCAATCAAATGAGCCCTTTTCAAGTTTCTACGACAAAGCTTTCCATAAAAACCTTATATGCCCTCAGGGCATAACTTGCAACCTCTGCCCTGGGGCTCTGGGGGGTTTGCCATCCTTAAATACATAATTTCCAGAACTTTCAACTACGTTGAACAAAATGGCTATCTCTAAACTTTGATTAAATGTTTTTGGAGAAATGGTGGGCGTGACAGGGGGTTTAGTTACTCTCCGCTCACTTCCGACTATTAAGAAGGGCAATTTCAATTTCCAATCAAATGAGCCCTTTTTGAAATTTTTTCAACAACTTTCTATATAAGCCTTATGTGCCCCCAGGGCATAACTTACAACCCTTGCCCTGAGGGCTGTGGGGAGGGAGGGGTTGTCATCCTTAAAGACCTAATTTCAAAAACTTTCAACTACGTTGAATAAAATAGCTATCTAAAGATTTTGATTGTATGTGTTCAGGGAAAACGTGGGTATGAGAGGGGGTTAGTTGCCCTCAAATCACTGTCGACTATTAAAAAGGGTAAAAGCCCTTTGAAGTTGCTATCGAATGAGCCCTTTTTCAAGTTTCTATAACAAAGATTTCAATAAAAACCTTATATGCCCCCAGGGCATAACTTATAACTCTTGTCCTGAAGACTATGGGGGGAGTGTCCTGCTCAAAGGTATAATTTCCTGAACTTTAAACTGCGTGGAATAAAATGGCTATCTCAAAATTTTGATTGGATGTGTTTGGGAAATGGTGGCGTCGAAGGAGTGCTAGTTGCCTTCCAATCTCTTTCGACTATTAAAAAGAGCACTAGCCATTTCAATTTCCAAACGAATGAGCCTTTTTTGAAGTTTCTACGACAACGCCTTCTATAAAAACTTTATATGCCCCCAGGGCATAACTTACAACCCTTCCCTGAGGGCTGTGGAGGGGTTGTCATCCTCAAAGACCTAATTTCCAGAACTTAAAATCACGTTGAACAAAATGACTATCTTAAAACCTTGATTGGATGTCTTTGGGGAAAAGGTGGGCGTCAGAGGGGGTTAGTTACCCTCCAATCACTTTTGACAATGAAAAAGGGCAGTAGCCCTTTGAATTGCCAATCGAATGAACCATTTTTGGATATTTCTACGACAACACTTTCTATAAAAACCTCACATGTCCCCAGGGCGTAACTTACAACCCTTGCCCTGAGGGTTGTGAGGGAGTGTCCTCGTCAAGAACATAATCTCTATCATAATCAACTGCGCTGAGCAAAATGGCTATCTAAAAATTTGATTGGATGTGTTTTGGGAAATAGTGGGCAAGGAAGGGGTGTTAGTTGCCTTCCAATAACTTTCGACTATTAAAAAGGGCACAAGCCACTCCAATTTCCAGTTGAATGAGCCCTTTTCGAAGCTTCTACGACAACTTCTTCGATACTAACTGCCCTGGTCTAAACGAAAGGGCGTAACTTACAACCCTTGCCCCGAGGGCTGTGAGGGAGTGTCCTCGTCAAGAACATAATCTCTATCATAATCAACTGCGCTGAGCAAAATGGCTATCTAAAAATTTGATTGGATGTGTTTTGGGAAATAGTGGGCAAGGAAGGGGTGTTAGTTGCCTTCCAATAACTTTCGACTATTAAAAAGGGCACAAGCCACTCCAATTTCCAGTTGAATGAGCCCTTTTCGAAGCTTCTACGACAACTTCTTCGATACTAAGTGCTCTGGTCTAAAGGGAAAAAAAAAACAATAAATAATACGTTGTGCCAACATCGTTCTTATATGTCCCCAGGGAATAACTTAAAACACTTGCCCTGAGGGTTGTGGGGGAGCGTCCTCAAAAATATATGTTTATCTGGAAATCATCTACGCTGAACAAAATGGCTATCTCAACATTTTGATTGGATATGTTTGGGGAAATGGTGGGCGTGGAAGGGGTGTTAGTTGCCTTCAAATCACTTTCGACTACTAAAAGGGTAAAGGTTGTAAGTTATGCCCTTGGGGCATATAAGGTTTTGTAGATAGAGTTGTTGTAATACTTCAAAAGTGGCTGATTCAATTGGAAATTGAGAGGGCTAGTTCCGTTTTTAATAGTGGAAAGTGATAGAAGGGTAACTAACCCCCCTCTCACGCCTACCATTCCTCCAAACACATCCAGTCAAAATTTTGCATAGTAATTTGGTTCAACGTAGTAGAAAGTTCTGGTCATTAGGTCTTTCAGAATTACACCCCCCCCAGCCGTCACGGCAAGGGTTGTAAGTTATGCCCCTGGGGCAAATAAGGTTTTTATTGAAAGTATTATCGTAGAAACTTCAAAAGGGCTCATTTGGTTGGAAATTGAAATAGCTTTTGCCATTTTTAATAGTTGAAAATGATTGGAGAGTGACTAACGCCCCTCCCACGCCCACCATTTCCCCAAACGCATCCAATCAAAATTTTGAGATAGCCATTTTGTTTAAAGCAGTTGAAAGTTCTGGAAAATAGGTCTTAGAGGATGACAACCAACCTAACAGCCCTTAGGGTGCGGGTTGTAATTTATATCCTGAGGGCATATAAGGTGTTTAAAGAAAGCGTTGTCGTTTCAAGAAGGCCTAATTCGATTGGAAATCGAAATGCGTAGTGCCCGATTTAATAGCCAAAAGTGATTGGAAGGCTTGACATTTTCCGGGTTGCAGCGGTAGCTAGCAACCTAGTAAGAGACGATCACGTCCAATGTTAAGAAATATAAAAACCCATAGTTCCTAACAAAGGAGTCAGATCAAAACAAAAAGTACACCATTAGAACCGCCTTGTCCGAACCCCTTTATAGGAAACTTTCTGTCCCTTTGCTTGAACAGCAAGGGAAATATATTGGCTTGAAAATCAAGAAAATTGACTTTAACCACGTTATTCTCCCCAAACGGGATATTTTTTTCTTTTTTCTTTTTTTTTTCTTTCCACAGATAGCTTGGCACTGGAACATCGTATAGGGTCGTTCAATAACTCATTTTAAAGGAAATTAATTGGGTTAAAAATCTATGGTAACTAAAATAAATTATTTCTAAAAGAGAATAAATTTTTCCACCAAAAACTGCATTTTTGATGTCTTTTCACACTGCAGTCTTTCAAACATAATCGTATACCAGCGGTAAGATTTGAACCCACGCCTCCGAAGAGACTGGTGGCTAACACCAGTGCCTTGGACCACTCGGCCAGGCTGCCTCTCATAAATAAATATATATATGTGAGTTTGGGTTGCAGCAGTAGTTATAATAAAGAACGACCTCTTGCCTATACTAAATTTTATACGCCACTTAATTATAGTATAGGTTAGTAATTCCAAAGATAGCTTGGCACTGGAAAATCGTAGAGAGTTGTTTAATGGCTCATTTTAAAGCAAATTAATGGAGTTAAAAACTTTTTGTAGTTATAAAACAAATTATTTTTAAATAGAATCATTTTTCTTACGAAATTACATTAATATAATAAAGAACGACCTCTTGCCTATACTAAATTTTATACGCCACTTAATTATAGTGTAGGTTAGTAATTCTACAGATAGCTTGGCACTGGGGCATCGTAGAGAGTTGTTCAATGGCTCATTTTTTATAGTAAAGATCGATGTGGGTATAATGTATTATTTTGTTGTTGTTGTTGTTTAGACCAGGGCACTTCGCATCGAAGGAGCTGTCGTGGGAACTTCGAAAAGGGGTCATTAGATTGAAAATAGAAAGGGCTGATGCCCTTTTTAATAGTCGAAAGTGATTGGAGGGTAACTAATTCCCTCCCACGCCCACCCTTCCATTTGCCCATATTATGTTTAAAAACTAAATGTTGCCTTAAGATTAAATCAGAATGCACTGTGTTAATGCTATTTCCCAATAAGGCATCTCAGCTGTATCCCAAGAACGACTGAGGGTATTATGTTCAAACTTACGGGGCTACCTCTGCTCTTAAAATTTAACCAAATCAAAATAGCATAAGTGTATCCAAGCTATAAAAAGAACGTAAACAGATTTTTTGAGAATGGTATCAAGTTTCCCATTTCAGGCCAACTAGAGGAGGTATTAAACTAAATTAAACCCTACCATTTGTGTCCAGATTTTTAAAAGGATGTATTTTGTTAAAAATTGCTGAAAAATTTTTCTCCAGCATACAAATAGCAGGCCAGACTATAAAGTCTTAAAAAAAAGAAAAGGTTTATAGTATTATTTTCTTTTTCCCTGAAACGACTATGTCAATATAAAACGAGCAGAAATTAATTAAAAAAAACTTTTTCCACAAAATAAGTTTTTCAAAGAAAAGTAAAGAACTCCATTAAACACAAAATGAGCAATAATAAAATCAAATAATCTACCAAGCGTGAAACTACCACAAATCAGCATCGATAAATAAATGAAACCGAAAACGAACAGAAATTACAATAAATAACCGATTCAAACTCAAAAGGAGCAGAAATTCACATGAGTTGGGCTCAAAACCCCTATACCTTTTCAAGGTCAGAACATAATTTGCACTTTACTGAAAAAAATACAAATGAATGTGCATTGTCAGTCTGATATAAATCTGCTGATATTTAGTAATCAAAATGCTAATATTCTTTGATTTATTAAAGTTATAAAAGTAAAAACATTTATATTTTTTTCATTTTTTTTTAACATTTATATTTAATTAATTTTTGTTCGTTTGGTATTGACATAGTATTTTTCAGAGAAAAAAAAAATAATAGTTTGAATCTTTCCGGTTTCTTTTTAACAATGTATAGTTTGGCATGCTATTTGCTGAAGAAACTTTTTCAACAATTTTTAACAACATAAACCCTTTTGAAAATCATGACACATATAGTAGGGCTTAATTTAGTTATATACATCCTCTAGTTGACCTGATAAATAAAACTTGATACTATTCCCAAAAAATTATATCTATGCTCTTTGATAGCCTGGATACACTTACACTTTTAATTTAGTTTAATATAAAGAGAGGAAGTAGTAATAGAAGTAGCCCCGAAAGTTTGAGCTTAATATCCTCAGTCGTTCTTGATATACTGCCATGTCTTATTGGCAACGAGCAAACAACGGTGCGTTTTGTTTTAATTTTACAGCAACATTTATTTTTTAAGCATAATGGGCAAATTACATAACTGGTTTGAACCAGGTTTGAAATAACTATGTAAATTGTTGGATATAATCGAATAGAAATTTTCCACCCTCATGGAAAATCCAAGGGGGATTTTCCAAGAGGGTGGATTTTTCATGGGGGCAATTTTCTGAGGGGGAATGATTCGGGGGAAAACGCCTAGAAGACCCGTTTTGTTTACATACACATTCTGCTAATAGTTTCAGCATTATACATACATATTTTTTATAGCCTACGTATATCAAACTTTCCGTATAGCCATCTTGTTCAAAATAGTCTAAAAATCAAATAACTATGCCTTTGGAGATGGCATTAATCCGTATAGTTTTCGAGGGGGATGCTGATCATAATAAAACACACTGTGTGCATGCTGTTTGTCGAAAGAGCATGTAAGCAAAATCTATGGAACGGTAAGGGTATTAAGTTGAAACTTACAGGAGGTGTTGGCGGCGAGGATGGAGAGCAATAAGAATTTTGTTATTCTTAATGTCATGCGCAGAAGCAGACGAGTGGGACCTAGCATACTGCTCTAGCAACTCCAGATTTCAGCGAAGACTCAGACTCCAGGTCTTCTAGGGGGAGGAATTAGGAAGATTTATCTGGGCCCGAGGTCTTTTAAAGATAATATTTTCTTTTAAATTATTCTGATTTGACAATTCTGTTTCAAACCACAGAGAAACTGAGAGGTTACTTGTAAAACTATTGAGACTCTAAAATGTTTGTTCTTTTCTTAGAATTTCCGACAGGAGAGACGAGGAGGTAAAACTTAATTTGTTTTTTATTCAGAACTAAAAACTTCACAAAATAGACACAATCAGGTCTTATAAAGGAAGGGTTATTTATCTCTCCAGAAATTATAGTTCCTTAAGGTGGAATGCACATAAGAAAACTCTCTTATCATGGGATTATGGGAAGTAATCACTTTTTGTCTTGGCCCCAACCTTTTAAACACTTCTTGATTCCTGCGAATGTTCTCTCCCTCGTTCTAAAAAAGAGAGATAAAGAAACAGATAGGGCGAGATAAACAAACAGATAAAGAAACAGGTAGAGAGATAGATAGGGAGAGAGGGAGAGAAAATGTCTTTCTGTTTAGAGTTTAATATTTCATAATTTGTAAGAAAGAATCTATTACAAACTGCAAATGACTTTGACGAAACTAAAGCGAAAGTCAAGTACTTTAAAGATTTATTGCCTTACCAACAGCTTAGAAAAGGCTATCGAACAAATTCCAAAGTTTTTAATTTTTTCTCAGCTCCATTTCAGAGTAGTTCCAGTGACTCTCTTATAAAGAAAAACTCAGAGAAGACCATCCAGTAGATCATGGCTGACTCTTACTAGCATGAATTATATCTCCGGCAATGGCGATACAGTATTATTTTCGACTACAAATCTTCCTTATATGTCATTTTAACCAAGCACCAAGCTCGCTCTGACGACCGTCCGTCACCAGAGCAAAAACCATCCATGTCTTTGTCAATGGCCGAAAACGACGACTCATAAGCAGTAAATCACTTGCCATAGCTGAAAGAAGACAGGCTAATGCATCAAAGAAAGAGGAACCACAGTATGGCTGGAAACTAAGCAAGAATTAAGAATGATTATCGAGAAATCAATACAATGAGGCAATTTTATTGCTCAGATAAATCTATTTGTCTAACTGACAGTTACAACATCCAAAATCAAAACATATTAAGAGCAAACGTCAAGTTTGGGGATTCCAGCAACAGTAATTCAGAAGGCGGTAATTTTTAAAGAACAGCAGAACATTGATTTCTTTTTTTATTAATTTGTTAATATAACAATTCATTTATTAATAATAATTTTATTAGTTATTTTGTTAATAATGATAATTTTTCTTTCTTTTTTAGGGTTTAAAGGGAAGTACAGTAGATATTAAGTTTTGACAGAAAAAAAGAAAACAGTAAAATGCGTCTGGTAATGTTGCATTATATTAAGATGAATAGATTC